>PVKH010050349.1:0-10213 GCA_004027955.1 Chaetophractus vellerosus | reverse complement strand
GCCCCACTTGTGGGCAGCTTCTGCTTCCATTCATGGCCGGCTGCGCTTCAGTTTGTGGGTGGCTGGCTGCGCTCCGTTCGCGGGCAACCTGCCCTGCCCGTGGCGGCTTTGCCCTGTCCGTGGCAGCTTTTTGCCCTGCCCACGGCGGCTCTGCCTGCCTATGGTGGCTTGCCCTTCTCAAGGCGGTCTGCCCGCTAGGAGAGGTCCCCGGGAACCGAACCCTGGGCCTCCCATGTGGTATACCGGCACCCTATCCACTGGGCTATTCGGCCGGCCCCCCAGACACAGACTTTAAAAAAAAAAAATTAGTACATTCAAGAAAATAGATGATGAGGTGAAAAATTTCACCAATAACTGTAATTTATATGTTAAAAATCAAATGGAAATTCTAATATAAAATAAATGGAAATTAACTCAATAGATGAATTTAAGAGCAGTTGACACAGAGAAAGAGATGATTAGTAAACTGGAAGATGGGTCAATATAAAATATCCAGACTGAAGCACGGAAAGAATAAATGGATTTAAAATACAGACAGGAGTGTAAGAGACACACTGAACATTGCAAAAAATCTAAATATCTGTGTTAAAATGTTGGAGAAGCACAGAGAGAATGGGACTAAAGCTTTAGTGAGTAAAATATTGGCCAAGAATTTTCCGAGATTGTCAAAAGAACTTAAGCACACATTCAAGAAGTTCCAGCAAACTTAAATAAAATGAAAAGCAAAAACAAAAACAAAAACAAAAGCCTAAACATGTCAGTAGCAAATTGCTAAAAACAAAAGACAATGAAATCTTAAAATCAGCCAGAGGAAAAATGACACATTAAAGGAGAGAGAATAAAATGGAGAGCTACCTCTTTAACAGAAACAATGAAAACTAGGGGAGAATGGAATGGCATCTCTAAGTGCTGAAAATAAATAACTGCCAATACAGAGTTCTTCAACCACTAAAAATATTCTTAGACACCAAATGATAATAAAGATAGCTTTAGGCAGACAAAAATATTAGAGAATTTGTCAACAGTAGACCTGTATTAGAAGAATACTAAAGAGAGTTTTTGAGACAGAAGGAAAATGATCCCAGAAAGATATACGGAAATGCAGATAGAAATGAAGTGCAATGGACAGGGTAAATATATGCAGTAACATATTGATGTTTTGTAAAATTTAAAATTTAAAATGTACATAGAAATGTATTACAATAGCACAAATGATGGGAGGATGATAAGTGGAGTTAATGTGTTATAGTATTATATGTTGTCAGGGAAACGGTAAAAGTTACAATTTATATGATCTACTAATAAGTCAAGGATGCATATTGTAATCTCTAGGGCACACTAAAAAGTAAAATGATGGATAAAAGGCTAAGAGAGTAGAAAGATGGAATAATTTAAAAACCTCATTAATCCAAAAGAAAATAATAGAGAAAAAAACTTACTCAACACTAGGACAAATGGAAATTAAATCATGAATTGGCATATTTAAACCCAAATATATCAGTAAAAACAGTAAATGTAAATATATTTCTCAAATTACACTTGAATATATTAGAGATGCAGATTGGTTCTGAATGTACAGAATCCAATATATGTGACTTACAAGATACTCAACCTAAATATAAGAATACAGAAAGGTTGAGAGTAGAAACATGGTATTCCACTTATGATTTGTTCAGAGAAGTGGAGCTACTATGAGAGATAAAGGACTTTTGTAGGAATCGGGCCTTGTACGGTTGTGGGAGTAGGGGAAGAACTTTATGGAATGCTGTTACCTCTACTTCTGGTAGTGGCCTATAGTCTCTATAGGCCAGCAGGGTGGGGAGTTGGGAAGAAAAAACTGAACGTGAAACTGGGGAGAGTGACGATAAATTGGAAGCCATGCAGATAAATTAGGGCCCTGCCTCTCTCTCACACCACCTCCAACCTTGAACGCATTTATGACCTGTAAAAGAAGCTGGCACCCTTCACCTTGGATTCATACACACACCTGGTTCAGGACTCAAGGAAGCTAAGGAGGACATATGACAGAAGTTGCAGGAGCTACAGGCCTGGCTGTGGATCTTACCAAGTGAGTCAGCATATCAGTGACTTCTGCTTCACTTCCGCTTCCAAATCACATGCAAGTTTCTTTTATGGCTAATCCTATCCCAGAGCCAATTCTGGCAAACATAGCTCAGGACAAACTTGATGGTCTATGCTCCAGTGTTTAGCCAGAAGATGTTTCTCAAAAGTAGAGTTATCTGCAGAGGATGGGATAACATGAGTCTTACCAAGGTGTCTAAAATAGTTGCTATTTTCTTTTTAACAGGTCTAATCAGCTCATTATCATCTGTGTAATTGACCAATGTGATATCTTGGGTAATGGTGAGGTGATTAAAGTCCCTGCAGACTAGATTATGATGTAGAGTTGATATACTCCTGAGGTAAGGCAGTAAAGTTATATTGCTGGCTCTACAAACTGAAAGCAAAGTGCTTCTGATGGTTGTTACCAAGAGATATAGAGGAAACACATTTGCCAGGTCAATAACTGCATACCAGGTATTAAGTTATTCCAGCAATGAAGTCACATCTGGGAAAATAGCCTAATTAGAGTCACTATCATTAGGTTTATTATAATTCCCTGTTTTTCTTTGAGGCCAAATCGATACATTGAATGGGACTGTAGTACAAATTACCTTCACTATATCATTCAAGCCCTTAGTAGTGTCCCTAATCTCGTAAATCCCTCCAGCAATGCAGAATTTCTTTATACAGTTTTGATAAGTAGAGGTAGTTCTAGTGGCTTCCACTTTACCACCCTAACACAATAGGACTCATTACATGGACTAAAAGAACAAATGTGGGGACTATGACAGCTGTTGAGTCATTCAGGGCAGTCATAGAGCTTTCTGGTCCCTTACTTGGTCCTTAATCTGAGAATTTAAAGCCTGGAGCTATCATTTTCTTTCTTCAAGTTCTCCAGCATACATAAAAGCAACTTATCAATCCCATTTTATCTTCATTTTCACTAAAATATTCTAGAGCAGCAACTACTTGGTCACTTAAAACTTTGCTTTCTGTAGGCAGTTTATTACAGGTATCTGTAAGGTTCAGATAACTTAGAAGTACAGATAATTTGAGTGACTTTTTGCTGCAGTGTCCTCTTAACCACCGGCCAACACAATTATGAATATCTTTGTCTAATCAAATCAGAGAACCAATTCCAGATAAGCCAGAACCAAGTTAGAGAATACGATTCTGTTATCCTAGAATCACTTCCAGCACCAATTTCTGTATCAATTAGGGAAGTACAACCATACTGAGCATTAAGGAATAAGGGATTTATTATAGGAATTAAAACTGATAGAGGAAGGAAACTGCTCCCAAGAAGAGTGGTGTCATCTCCCGGCCATGCAGCTGCTGCTTTTATGGCCCGTCCATCTGTCAGCTAGTCAGACCACTGACAGCATGAGTGGCTTGTGCATCTACAGCATGTCGGTCACTGGCTCCCATGAAATCAAGTCCCAGCAGAATGAGGCGACCGCATCCAAGACGGGAAGCACATCTAGTACCAGCTAGTAGACATCTCCTAGGACAATGTCCTATGGGATGAGATGTGCGCCTTGGTGGGCAACCCAAGGGCACCCCACCCCAGATTGTCAATGGGGACCAGTACTGTCAGACTCTGAGCTCTTCATGGAGATTGTAGTACAAAACACACTGCAGGAGTTCCTGAAACTGACTGGAGCCAAGCTGGCCCACAGGTCCCCAGGGACTGTGCCACAATATTCCCCCAGTTCTCCTCCCACCATAAAGGATCTTGTGACCAACTCCTTGTCATCCCCAACCTTCTGAACTTGGAGCTTCCCAGGCTCCTTTTCCTCCCCCACCCTGCTCCGTTCAAAGGCAACATTCCTTACCCACTAGTCTTGGAAATTGTCTTAACCAGCTGCCCCAATGCTGGCTATCCCCAGCCAGGCCTCGGAGCTGCTACCCTGCCCAGCACTAGCTGATGGGCACCTCTGTTGATTCCATTTGCCAGGGCTTTGTCAAAGGCCACACAATCCCCATTCTGGAAGCACATAACAGACAATTAAATGTCCCATTACACTGGCAAAAAAAAAAAGCTGACATAATTATGGGATCTGTCGAAGAAGTGTATGGAATTCTGTTACCTCTGCATCTGTTAATGAGCTATAAGTCAGCAGGACTAGAAGTCAAGAAGGAAAAATGAATGTGAAGCAGGGGAGAGCAAGGGCAAACTGGAACCCATGAGATCAAATTGGAATCTGCCCCTTTCTCTTACCATCTCCAATCTCAGAGATGTAGTTGACTTGTTCTAGATGCTTACACCTATCACCATGGAACTACACATGCACCTGTCCCAGGACTCAAGGAAACTGAAAGAGGAAATCAAACAGCAGCTGGAGGATCTGCAAGACTTGCTTCTTCCCCACATCAAAAGGTGAGCCAAAAGATCTATGACAAAGTGCATGCATTGCAAAGGACCTCACACCATAGGTTAGTGTTTGGAATGTAGTGGCAGCTTCCATTTTCCAAATCTTACACAAATTTCTCCAGTGGCCAACTCTAACTCAGAGCCATGCAGGAAAGGGAATGTACTTAACTAAGTACAGAGTCAACACAGATGGTTTGGAGCAGAGATGATTGTTGAAGTGAGACTCAAGGCAGTAAGACTAGTAAATATATTATTTTAATTGCCCAGAATAAAAATTATAAGAACTTATGATTATCAGCAATAAGAATCAGAAAGCAGGGACAAATATACAGAATATAAAATAAGGGAAATACTCAATGGCCTGTTTGAGACATGTACTGAAGAAGGGAGGAGATAAAGAACAACTTTGATCTATCTTTAGGAGACTAGAAGAATGATTATTACCAGAGACAAAAGTATGGAAGGGAGGAAGGGAGGAGGAGGAGGTGCTTACATGGATGGGGTGGGGGACAATGGAAAATTATATTTGCTGAGGAGGTAACTGCAGGCTTTTAGAAGCTTAGAACTATACAAAGTTGCAAGTACATGGCTGAGAGCTGATTAATATATTAATAACAAATTTCCTGAGAAGTTTGTAAAACCATAATTGTATTAGTCAGCCAAAGGGGTGCTGATACAAAATACCAGAAATCTGTTGGGTTTTGTAAAGGGTATTTATTTGGGATAGAAGCTGTCAGTTACCAGGCCATAAAGTGTAAGTTACTTCCCTCACCAAAGTCTGTTGCCACATGTTGAAGCAAGATGGCTGCTGACTTCTGCAGGGGTTCAGGTTTCTTCTTCCTCTTAAGGCTCCACAGTCCCAGCTTCTTTCAATATCAGCTGTAGGCTGGGATACCTCTGTCTGTCTCCTAGGGCTTGTTTCTCTCCAGGCTCAGCAGCTCTGCTCTCTCCACAAGGCCACCTGTAAATTATCAGGTGAATGGCTCATCTCTCTTCCCTGGACCTCCCCTGTGTTTAATGGAGGCTTCTCACTTTCCTCACATAGCTGCTTCTCTGTGTATTTACTTCCCAGGGGCTCCAGCATTAAAACTCCAACTAACTCCTGTTCCTTGTAGTTTTCTCTGTGAGTCCCCACCCACCAAGGGGGCAGGGACTCAACGACCTACTGACATGGCCCAATCAAAGCCCTAATCATAATTTAATCAAGTGAAAGTGAAACCTCAGACAGATCAGTTTACAAACATAATTCATTATCTATTTTTGGAATTCGTAAATAATACCAAACAGCTACAATAATCTAAATCAATAGCACAAGAAACACACGCAGAGGTTATGTATCCATCTTTGGATAAAGACATCGATGTGTATTTATAGATAAACTGTTGATTTCACCTATATGTATGATGATATTATTTTTATTTATTTATTTATTTTTTTTAAAGATTTATTTATTTTATTACATTTCTCCCCTTCCCCCCACTGCGGGGACACGCCTAGAGTGGTCACTGCGCAGGCACGGCTTTCCCCGCTTGTGGGCGGTCTCTGCGTCCGTTCACGGCCGGCTTTCAGTTCGCGGGTGGCTGGCTGCGCTCCATCTGCGGGCGACCTGCCCTGCCCATGGCGGCTCTTGCCATGTCCGTGGCAGCTTCTTGCCCTGCCCACAGCGGCTCCGGCCCGCCCATGGTGGCTTGCCATTCTCAAGGCGGTCTGCCCGCTAGGAGAGGTCCCCGGGAATCGAACCCAGGGCCTCCCATGTGGTATGCCGGCACCCTATCCACTGGTCTATCAAGCCGGCCCCTGATGATATTATTTTATCTTGAGAATTACATTAGATTTGCTTTAAACCCCTATCCACATCCAGTGAAAATTCTAATGTGCTCCCCAAGATTTCCTCAAATTTCAGTGAGTTTTCATCTCATGATCAGTGCTTGCTCCCAATTTATTGTTACTTAGCAATATTTAAAGGTCCTCTGGCAATCCCTACTCCTAGAAATTTCTCTGTGGCTGGTATTTCTTTGAAGGTCTCTTCCATCATTATTATAATCAGCTCACTCTTTTCTTCATTCCCCTCTCATCTCTATTTTCTGCTCTATCTCCAAATTCCTTTTCATTTTGTGTGTGGAGTGGGTTGATTCCCTCTGTACTTGTCTTCTTTCAGACCTTGATTTGAGGGCTTCATGTTTCATTCCCAAATTGGCTGATCAAGCTACATGCCCAAACAAAAAGCCATCCCGTCCCCTAATGGTAAAAGATGTAACCGCAATCATTTATGGTTAAATAGCAATATAAGGGGATAGGAAAGAGAAAGAAAGGAAGGAAGAAAATAGAAAGCTAACTATCTGCTTACTATTCCTCTCACCATTAACCTCTTTTAAAAATATAGTGTTTGCTTTTTCTCCCCTTCACAATTCATCAGTACTGATAAACATAAATCAGGTCTTTAAAAATAAGCCAAATACGGAAATTTGTCCCCAAATGGGCCTGCAAATCTGTGGCTAGTTTACCTGAAATGGGGCAAAAGTCTACCTCATCATTATCTAGTCTACAGAAAAGTACAAGATGTTATAAAGGAATTTAAGAGTGAAAGTGGTTAAAATGGGATATTTTGAATTGTATATATGTTACTACAATACAAAAAGTTAGAATAAAAAACAAAGACTATCAGGGTAAATCAAACCTGTATGTGTATGTGTGTGTGTGTAGACTAGACCGGAGCTCAATGTCTATTAATAGGCAGAACCATCATTACACAGGATGAACAAACAATGGCCATGTTAGATTTTGGTTATTTTTACTTAATATTTTTATCTTTTATATATCTTTTTTAAAAAATATTTTAATTTTTATATTATATTTGGTTGATTTTTAGATTTAGATACTAGGTCACCTTCTGGAAAGTCATTCAGTCCTATATTCTGTGTTATGTATTCCCACCCTAATTGCTGTCTGTTTCCCTGCTATTCCCCACATATTCTCCTGCAATAGTTAAGTGGAGTCATTTGTCTGCAACCAATAAACACTTTATACTTGCTCCTGTTTTGTTGTCACTTCTCATGCATTTCCCCCACCTTTTTTGTTCCCTGTTTACTTACTTGTATTCCACTTCTCTTTGGAGACCCAGTTGAGTCTGACCTCTTCCAAGCAGCCTGCTCAACTTAGTCCAGATTGCTTTGTCAGCCTCTTCATTGGATTCCTACTGTATTTACAAATGTTCTTCCACAAGTAAGACAATATTTAAAAATGCCTCCCCTTCCCAAACAGTCACTCTATGTGGGGCCCATAATTGGGCAATTGATATTAATTTATTGTTTAGCAGATTGATAGCAGAATCATTAGTTTCTCAGATGATTTGACCACTTCCCAAATATTTAGACTAAAATTTTGACAGGGTCACATTAAAGTAGTAGAATTTTCCAGTGAAATTCCATTTTTGCAAGTGTTTTTTCAAAGTGTAACTGTTTAATTTTCAGATGAGAAGGATTCAAGAAAAACAAACCAAAAGCTGTGCAAACTGTGAAATGCCATAAGTTTGTTGACATCTTTATGTTTGGCAGAATGGGTCCTGATTAAACTTATTAGTACCATTGTTGAGGAAAGTAACATTTCTCCCTACAGTGTTGAAAAGGAAGGAGTGGAGATGAGAGCAGAATGGCCAGCCTGCTTTAACGCAAAAAGAGTTCAAATAGAAGTTAGGGGATATGGGTCCCTTTTCCAGTTCTGCCACTTATCTGCTCTGTGACCATGAGAAAGTGGTCAAATCTTCAGTCTTCTGTCAAAGAAACTGTGGGTATCCTCTATCCTCCAAAAAACAGCTTTCTGGTAGATCATAGAAAATAGCTTTGATAATGGACTAGAAGGCCTCTCAGACCCTTAACAGTGGTGATTACAAACAATGCAAAAGGCAACATTGTGTAGGGTCAGGGAGAGGGAAATTATTTTGTTTAATAGCATGACTAAGTGCAGCTAATGTTGCATGGAAAAATTACTTTTTTAAAGTCATGAATTCGGAGTTGTAAAATTTCTATTCTTCTACAATTTCTATATAGATTACTTTGCAATTGTATAAGTTCTATCTTTTTTCTTTTCCAAAGGAGTCTTGAAAGGGCTTTAAAATGAGAGATAGGTAAGCCTTGGTAATGAGAAGAAATTCAAAGCAAGAAGTAGATAATGGCTTGGATTTAATGTACTTCAGTAGATTAGACTTCCATTTTTGGGTTTTGATACTTAATGGGAACCTGGATATAATCACAGGAAATATTTTTGTGTCTATTTTCCCATCTATTAAAATGGAAAGAATATTATATTTTATGAAAGACATAGAGGGGTCAAAAATCCAATATCAAGACACCAGAGAGATAAAAGAAACAAGTGAAATGAGCTGCATATAAGTAATAGGGAGTAGTGGGGAGTGTAGCACACTGGAGATATCAGATCCCATATAAAGCAGCACTGGTGTCCAGGAAGCATTGCTGGGCACAATGTTTTCATGTCTTTTGATTTTTAATTGTATTTTACATTTGAATCTTCAATGGTTGGCATTTAATTTAATATCTTTAGATCACTGTGCAGATCAAGCAAAGCATGTCTGTGGGCTACAATGTAAACTCAATCTTGGAGAATGCCCATCAAAAGAACAATAAGAGAAGATCATGCCCAATTCTGTTTCCAGGTCCTGATGTTATAGGTACAGAGACCAAAATCCCAAGACACCACCTTGCTGTAAATATTTTATTTATTAAAAAACTATACTAGATACTATGCTAGAAACTGGAGATACATTAGTGAACAGGCAGACACAATCTCTAATATCATGGAGCTGTGCAGTTAGATCAAGGAAAAATAGTTGAGACTTTTGACAAACAACTTGGTTTCCTTCTAAAGGCATTTACAACTCCCAAAGTACAGTGGGCACAATGCTGTGATCATGTATATCAGGCACTCTTGGTCTGAAATGTTCAGATAATCAGAAGCCCCTTTCTTCATTACTTTATCAAGACAGATGAATAAAGAATAGTAGAGGAAATGTATTGAAAAGTTGGAAAAGCCTTTCTTCTATTATATGACAGTGGAAAAGACATTTGTAATTTTAGCTAATATGTTAAATCTCCTATGATATGACATAGGTATCTTAAGTAAATCTATGGGAAATGAAAATCTTTCTGATATATTTGTTGTATAATTGCTTGGTGAGTAGTTTTTGAGATAACAGGACAGTTCACACCTAGCTGGGTACTTATATGATTATGATTCTTTCCCACTCATAGCCTTTGCTCACTCTGTTCCCTCTCTCTTGAATGTCTTTCTACATGTTTAAATCCTGCTCACCTTCCAAAGTCCAGATCATTGGTGTTTCTTCAGTGAAATAGGATGCCATTTCTTCTTTTCCTGGATCCTTATTGGTCTTTCCTTCTTATTCCATTAATAGATAGTAAGTTTATAAGGGTATATATAAATGAATAGTGGTATTTTGGCTCAGTTATGAGTATGGAGCACACTGTTTTTGCTGTTTTGAATGATAGTATAACCATAAGCTGATGTGTACTTTTTTTAGTTTCCTGGTTGACTTAACAATGGGAATGTATTGGCCCATGATTTCAGAGGCTAGGAAGCTTGCTTCCTCCTGGGGTCTGTAGCTTCTGGCTAGCTGCTAGTGAAACTTGGGTCCTTGGCCTTTCTGTCTTATGACAATGCACATGGTAGCATCTTCGTCTTTCTGTTCTGGATTTGTTGACTTCCAGTTTCTTTCCCTGTGGCTCTTCTCCTGTGGCTTTCTTT
>PVKH010050348.1:0-10015 GCA_004027955.1 Chaetophractus vellerosus | reverse complement strand
GCCACTGACTTGAACAATTTCACCAAGAACTTTAAGGTATTACCCAGGTACGTTTTCAGGGAAAATTGAACTTTTTTGTGGATGAACATTTCTCATACTGAAAATATTAGGTATCCCTGTTTTCCTGGAGAGTATAATGGGAAATGCTTTGTTTAAATGTCCTCTTTGGGCGACTATCGGTAAGTTCTACAGAGACCTACCCGGTGAGCTTCGCAGCTGCTATCAATTCCAGTTTCTAAGTTACTAGATAGCATGCATGGGAATCTCGATCCAGTGTGGAAATATAAACGGCCAAATCTTTTTTTGCTTTCCAGGATTGTTTAATCCACTTTCTAGTATAAACTATATGAGCTTCCCAGCCATTAACCTCATCATTTTTTTCTCTTGCCATTACCTAAGTTATTGAAGATTGCTCAAGAACTGCAATGACATATGGATGTTGATTCCCAAAAGAAATAATAATTCTCCTGGAAAGAAAAGAAGAATATAGGGATAAAAGAAAAATACAGTGTCTAAGATGATGAATCCAAAGACCTTAGCAAATCATTTATAAAGAAACTGATGTCATAGTCGGCTTTCAAGAGTAACTGAAAAAGGCTTCCATGTTACCTGTCAAAATTAGTATAGCTCAAACTCTACAGCACACCATCTGTGGACGCTATCTTCCTCATTAATTTAGGAAGTCCGTTATGCTCAAACCATTGAGAAAATCTGTGTTTGACTTTCCTTCATAAGTACGGAGAATAGCTAACACATAAGGCAATCAACATAGGTTTCGTTTTTACTTTTTTGATTTTAAGAGCATTTCTGTATTGATTTCTTTGCTCTGATAGCCTTTGAAAGGCTAACATAGGCACTTGCTAATTCAGCACTTAGTAAAATGAGGTTCTTATATTTTATATCAGGTGGGTAATGGAATTTTCAGAAGTGATTCATGGTGTAGAACAGAATGGTTCGTAATGAAGTTAATGGTTCATAGAAGAGTTGAGGGACATTCTGAAGATTTTCCAGAAAGCAAAGTTCATTTCAGGTATTCCATTAGTCTCCTTTTATTCTAACCTGCTAAATTGTAGGTTTTTAGGGTCAATATGCATCTGTTCTTTTTCTTACATCTATCTTTGCCTACCACAAAAATAATCCATGTAAAAATGTTACACTTTCAAAATTCAAATCCAGAAAATCCTTGATTTCATTTAACAATAAATATTGATTGTATCCTAAATTGGAAACATAAGGCTTTAAAAATTATTACTTAGAATTCCTTTACTTGCATGCATTGTAGCAGAACTGAATAAGAGATTATAATAGGCATAAAGGGTGTGTGTATAATAAATCATGTTTAGCCACAGTATGCTGCACATGGGCCAATGGAAATAAAACGAATTGTTTAGAGTAAAGTTGAAAGTTCTCCAATTGTGCATTCGTTTTGGGGGGAAAAATCTATTATGTTGCTTTTTATAAATGTATGGTGTTTTTTTAAAAATCAGTGTGGAAAGTTTTCTCCTTATAAAGCATTGCTTGATTAGAGAAAATGTGCTAAGTCTGTCTATATTATTTCAATAAAGTGGTGATCTTCATATTTACATTTAAAAATACATTTTACAAGCAAGCTTTATATCAACTTTTATTATACCATATTGTATGGGATATCAGCTTTCATACTGATCTGTTGAAATTTCAGACATTAATCTTTTAATAATTTATGATTACATTTTCAACCTTCATTTTTCTTACCTCAAAAGAGCCTTATTAATTTTTTGTTTTTCTCTTGCTCCAGTACTGCTTTCTTTAGTGTGAAATAGATATTTTCCAGAATACCATTTTAAGTCCCTTGTCATTTCTCTTTTACTATATATATTTTAAATATTTTTCTTAGTGATTACTCTGGGGTTTACAGTTAACATCTTACTTTGTAACAGTCTAGTTCAGATTCATACCAAGTTCGTTACAATAGTATACATCTGCTTTTCTCCTATATGTAGCTCCATCCCGTCCTTACTCCTTTGTGCTGTTATTGTTGTACAATAACCTCTTTATGAAAGTATGTATTTATACATTGAATGCCCGTAAACACAGACTTATAATTATTGCCTGTGCTGTTGTCTTTTAAATCAGATAAGATAAAGAATTAGAATCAAAAGTATATTATCCTCTCCTTCATAGTTACCTATGAAGCTACCTTTATTGGTGCTTTTTATTTCTTCGTGTGGATTGGAGTTACCGTCTAGTGTTCTTTTGTTTCAGCCTGAGAAACTCCCTTTAGTATTTCTTATAAGTCAAGTCTCCTAGCAACAAATTCTCTTGGTTGGTTTGTTTTTTTTAAAATCTGGGAATGTCTTAATTTCTCCTTCATTTTCTTTATTAGTGAAGTTGTGGGTTTATAGAACAGTCATGCATAAAATACAGGATTTTTATATACCACCCTATTATTAACACCTTGCATTGGTATGGTACGTTTGTTATAATTGATGAAAGCTCATTTTTTTAATAATTGTACTATTAACTGTAGTCCATGGTTTAATTTAGAATTCACTGTTTGTATGGTGGTTTTATGGATTTTTTAAAAAGAAGTTTATTCTATTACCATATATAGAATCTAATATTTTCCCTTTTAACCTAATGTCGGTACTGTTAATTATGCTCACAATGTTGAACTACCATTATCCAAATGTTTCCATTGCTGCAAATATGAATCCTGTACATTTTAAGCCTTAACATCCCATTCATTTCAGACCAGTAAGATCATGTAATATTTATCCTTTTGTGTCTGGCTTATTTTACTCAACATGATGTCTTTAAGGTTCACCCATGTTGTTGCATGTATCAGGACTTCATTCCTTTTTACGACTGAATAACATCCTATCGTACTTAGATATCATCTTTTGTTTACTCTTTCATCGCTTCATGGACAGTTAGGTTTCTTCCATCTTTTTAGCAATTGTGAATAATGCCATTATGAACATCGGTGTGCAATTAATCTGTTCAAGTCCCTGCTTTCAGTTCTTCCATGTATATACCTAGAAGTGGGATTCCAAGGTCATACAGTAATTCTATAATTTACTTTCTGAAGAACTGCCAAACTATTTTCCAACAGTGCCTGTACCATTTTACATTTATACCAGCAATGAATGAATGAGTGTTCCTATTTCTCCACATCCTCTCCAACACTTGTAATTTTCTGTTTTTTTAATAGTAGCCATTTTAGTTGATGTGAAAAAGTATCTCATTTTGCTTTTTTTAAAAAGATTTATTTTACTTATATATTCACCCCCACCCCTGTTGTTTTTGTGCTCGCTGTCTGCTCACTGTCTGCTTTCTCTGTCCATTCGTTGTGTGCTCTCTGCGTATACTTGTCTTCTCATCTTCTCTTTAGGAGGCACTGGGAACCGATCCTGGGACCTCCGATGTGGGAGAGAGACACTCAATCTGTTGAGCCACCTCAGCTCCTGGTTTGTTGTGTCTCTCATTGTCTCTCCTCCTTGTCTCTTTTTGTTGTGTCAGCTCTCCACCCGGGCCAGCTCGCCTTCACCAGGAGACCCCAGGAAACGAACCTGGGACCTCCCATATGGTAGTTAGGAGCCCAATCGCTTGAGCCACATCCACTTCCCCTCGTTGTGCTTTTGATTTGCATTTCCCTAATGGCTAATGATGTTGAGCATCTTTTCATGTGCATTTTGGCCATTTGAGTATCTTCTTTGGAGAAATATCTTAATCTTTCGTCCATGTCTTAATTGGGCTGTTTGTCTTTTTGTTGATGAGTTGTAGAATTGCTTTATGTATTCTGATATTAAACTCTTATCAGATATATAGTTTCCAAATATTTTCTCCCATTGTCATTTTATATTCATGGTAAAGCCCTTTGGGGCACAAAAATTTTTAATTTTGATGAGGTCCCATTTATTTATTTTTCCTTCTGTTATTTGTACTTTGGGTGTAAAGACCTAATACAAAGTCCTGAAGATGCTTCCCTATGTTTTCTTCTAGGAATTTGATAGATCTGGCTCTTCTATCTTTCATCCCTTTTGAGTTGATTTTTGTATATTGTGTGAAGTAGGGGTCCACCTTCATTCTTTTGCAAATGGAGATCAAGTTTTCCCAGTACCGTTTGTTGAAGAGACAAGTCTTCCCCAGTTGAGTGGCCTTTACTCTGTTATCAAAAATCAGTTGGCTCACAACTTTTACTATACATTTATTGTTTATGTATGTTCGTGTATAAATGATATAACACTACTAATAATAACAGGGTGAGTTGGGGGAAAATACACCAAATGTAAGATACTTTGATTGGTAGTAATATTTTGAGGATGCTCTTTAATTATTAGTTAAAAATGTTTCACAACAATGCAAAGTATTGTTGGTAGGGTGAAGTATGAGTGCCCTATATGATGTTATATATGTTTGTTTTGTAAGTTCACAACTATTACTATACACTTATTGTTTATGTATGTTTATGTATGAGTGATATATTTCAGTAAATTTTTAAAAAATCAGTTGGCCATAAATGTGAAGGTTGATTTCTGAACTCTCAATTCGGTTCCCATTGGTCTATATGTCTGTCCTTGTGTCAGTATCATGCTATTTTGATTACTGGTGCTTTGTAATAAGAATTAAGATCAGGAAATGTGAGTTCTCTAACTTCATTCTTCTTTTTCAAGATGGCTTTGGCTGTTTGGTGCCCCTTATCTTTCTATATTTTAGTTTGATGATTGACTTTTCCATTTCTGCAAAGGAGGCTGTTGGAATTTTGATTGGGATTGTGTTGAATCTGTAAATTGCTTTGGGTAGAATTGGCATCTTAACAATATGTAATCTTCCAAACCAACCCATGAACATAGAATACCCTTCCATTTATTTAAGTCTTCTTTTATTTCTTTTTTCAGTGTTTTGTGATTCTCTGTGTCTGGGTCCTTTGTATCCTTGGTTAGTTTTATTCCTTGATATTTGATTCTTTTAGTTGCTATTGTAAATGAATTTTTTTTTTCTTGATTTCTTCATCTGATTGTTCATTGCTTTTGTATAGAAACAATACTGACTTTTGGGTGTTGCTCTTGTACTCTGCCACTTTCGCTGATTCTTTTATTAATAAGCTATAGGAGCTTTGTTGTGGGATTTTTCAGGATTTTCTGAATATGGGATTGTATCATCTGCAAATAGGAAAAGTTTTATTTCTTTTCCAATTTGGTTGCCTTTTATTTCTTTTTCTTGCCTAATTGCTCTGGCTAGAACTTCCAGTGCACTGTTGAATAACGGTAGTGACAGTGGGTATCCTTGTCTTGTTCCTGATCTTAGAGGGAAAGCTTTCAGTCTTTCGCCATTGAGTATGATGGTTGCTGTGGTTTTTTTTATCTGTGCCCTTTATCATGTGCACTCAAGAAGATGTCTATTCTGTATTTGTTGGGTGAAGTGTTCTGTATTTGTCTGTTAGGTCTAGTTGATTTAGAGTATCGTTCAAGTTGTGTATTTTCTTTTTGATCTTCTGTCTAGATGTTCTATCCATTATTGAAAGGAGTGTATTAAAGTTGCCTACTCTTAATGTAGAACTGTCAATTTTTCTCCCTTCAAATCTTTCATTATTTGCTTCATATATTTTGGGGCTCTGCTCTTAGATGGATAAATATTTGTAATTATTACATCTTCTTGTTGATTTGACTTTTTCAGTATATAATGACCATCTTTGTTCCTCTTAATTGTTTTTGGCTTAAAGTCTATTTTATCTGATATTAGTATAGGTACTCCAGCTCTCTTTTCATACTTCTTGCATGGTGTATTAGTCAGCCACAGGGGTGGCTTTGCAAATATACCAATAATTGGTTAGTCTTTATAAAGGGTATTTATTTGGGGTAGAAGCTTACAGTTACCAGGCCACAAAGCCTAAGTTTCTTCCCTCACCAAAGTCCACGTGTTGGAGCAAGACAGCTGCCGATGTTTGCCAGGGTTCAGGCTTTTTGGGTTCCTCTCTTCCCGGGGCTGCGTTTCTCTCTGGGCTGAGCGCTTCCTCCACAAAGTCAGCTGTAGACTATGAGGTGAACGGTTCATTTCTCTTCTCCTGGGGCATCCTCTCCAACATCAGAACTGCTTCTCAAAAATCTGCTTCTCAAATCTTCTCCCTCTGTCTTTTACCTTGCCTTATACTTGAGACCACACCCACTTAAGGGTGGGGCTCAACGTCCTACTGAGGTGGCATAGTTAACGCCCTAATCATAACCTAATCATGCCCAGATTAAGAGATCAGTTTACAAGCATGATTCAATTTATATTTTTGGAATTCATAATTACATAAAAGTGTCAAACCATTACACATGTTATATATATTTTTTTCATCAATTCACTTTCAACCTAGTTGTGTCTTTGAATTTAAGGTGAGTCTTTTGTAGATAGCCATATTAGCCTTCCAAACGGGTGCTGATACAAAGTACCAGAAATCTCTTGGCTTTCATGAAGGTTATTTATTTGGGGGTAAAAGCTTACAATTACCAGGCCTTGAAGAGTCCAGCTCAAGGCTGATTTCTCACTAAAGTCTGTTCCCATGTGTTGAAGCAAGGTGGTCACTATTTTCTGCAAGGATTCAACCTTGCCTTCAGGGCTTCCTCTCAGCTGTAGGCTGGCATAGGGTTTGTCTCTCAGGGCGTCCTCTCTCTCCTAGCATAGGGCTTGTTTCTTTCCAGGTCTTCTCAGCCATTCTGGTCTCTTCCTAAGGTCATCTGCAAACTATCGGGAATAGCGCATTTCTCCCTGGGGCCCCAGGATAAAAAATGACAGAGGCACATCTCACTCTGCAGCATGCCCACAGTCCATGTCTAGGACTATGTACTCTTTTCTTGTTTCTTAATAAACCCTTTACTCCCTTGCCTTAAAAAAAAAAAAAAGAAAAAGACGAAGCTCTCTCCCTTCCTGTGTGCCTTCTGGAGTGAGTGTCCATTTATATTGGCCCACCAAGGGGGCAGGGACTCAAGCTGAGTCATGTCTTACTGATGTGGTTGAATCAAAACCCTAATCTTAACAAGTAATTTAATCAACTGAATTCAATATAATCAAAGGGTATCACACCCAGAAGAATAGTTTAGTTTACAAACATAATCTTTCTCTTATTGGGATTCACAAACATAATCTCAAACTGCACAATAGCATATAGTTGTGCCATGCTTTTTTTTAGAAATCCAATCTGCCAATCTCTGCCTTTTGACTGGAGAATTTAATCCATTTACATTTAAAATCACTGCTGATAAATCAGGATTTTCTTCATAGATTTTGCTAGTTAGTCTCTGTAAGTCTTATACCTTTTTTGCCCTTGAGTTATTCCATTAATGCCTACTTTTTAATTTATTTTAATTTTTAAATACTTAAAATAAAATTTTAACGATACTTAGATTACATAAATGTTACATTAAAAATGTGGGGGATTCCCATATGCCCCACTCCCTACCCCCCCCCATACTTTCACATTAACAACATCCTTCATTAGTGTGGTACATTTATTCTAATTGATGTACACATATTGGAGCCTTGCCATTAAGAATGAATTATAGTTTACATTATAGTTTAAACCCTCTCCCACACAATTTTGTAAGTTATGACAAAATATATAATGGCCTGTATCGGTCATCACATCATCATTCATTTCAATTCCAATGTCCCGAAAATGCCCATGTTACACCTATTTTTCCCCTCTCCCTCCCCTCAGAACCTCCAGTGGCCACTGCCTCCATATCAATAATAAAAGACCTTCCATTGCTAGAATAACAATAACTCTATAGTAGGATAACTAGGTCTACTGTAGTCTATCATTCATTCCCCAGTCCTTAGGATTCTGGGATGGTTGATGCCCACTCCACCTCTAATTGAGAGGGGCAGATAGAACTGGCACATGGAAAGCCCAAAGAGTTATGTCTCTTGGACATAAACCTATCTACTCTAGTACTCTAGTACTAACAATAGTTTCAAATAGAAGGGGCAGAAGAGCCATATGTAGGGAAACCACAACTGAGTCCAACTCTGTCACACTGGGGAGCATAAATTCCAAAGTAGGGTGCACTGGCAGGGCACCAAACTCCTGAGCTGTCAGCCTTGCCTATAGTGTCTGGATGTCTCCAAAGCCCTCAGGAGCCCCACTATTTGAGGCAAGATTTACTGTGGCAGTCAATGAGATCCTGCTGAGACATGCATACGTGTAACCTCTGGAATGACCTCCTGACTCACTCTGAAGTCTTACTCATATAAACTCATTTGTCTTTACCCTTTCCCTCTTTTGGTCAAGGTCTTTTTCCAGTTGCATTGCTAGTTGGTGCTTGGTAGTAATCCTTCGGTGCCAGGTAGGTTCATCCCTGGGAGTCATGTCCCTTGCCAGGGAGAAAGTAAAGTATTTATATGCTGAGTTTGAATGTCTCCTTCTTTTAGGAGGAAGCAGGGATTGAACCCAGGACCTCATACATGAGAAGCAGGCACACAAACTTCTAAGCTACACCTGCTTCCCAATGCCTACTTTTAATTTTTGTGTTGTACCATATTGAGTACATTCTCATTTCTATCTGGAAATATTTTTCATCTATTTTCCTTGTGGTTATGATGTGGTTAAAATTTAACATTCTAAATATATGACAGTCATATTTATTTTGATACCAATTTGACTTCAATAGCATACACATATACTTTTACAACATTCTACCCCCTCCCCCAGCTCCTTCTCTGCATATAGAATTCTTGGTTGACAGTTTTTTTCTGTCATCACTTTGCATATGACTTCCCACTGCCTTTTAGCCTCTGTGGTTTCTGATGAGTAGTCTCATTGAGTATCCTTTGTATGTGATGAGTTGCTTCAAGATTCTCTTTGTCTTTTGGCTGATTTTGATGTGTCTAGGGATAAATCTCTTTGAGTTTATCGTACTTGGACTTTTTTGAGCTTCATGGATGTGTAGATTAATGTTTTTCTTCAGATTTGAGAATTATCAGCAGTTATTTCTTCAAATATTCTTTCTTTACCTTTCTTTCCTCTCTTTTGGTGACTCCTGTTATGTTCACATTAGTATGCTTGATGACATTCCATGAATTTCTGAGGTTACATTTATTTTTCTTCGTTCATTTTTCTTTATGTTCTTCAGAAGTGTTCCTCAGATTATTCCTGCAAATAATCTCAGTTGACACATCTCCAAGTTTGCTGCTGCTTTTTTCTGCCTGTGCAAATCTCCTGTTGAGTCCCTCTAGTGAATTTTTCATTTCAGTTCTATGCTTTCAATTCTAAAATTTTTATTTGGTTCTTATTTATAATTTCTGTCTCTTTTATATTCTTTATTTGTCGAGATGTCATGCTTATACTTTCCTTTGGTTTCATTTAGTTATTTGAATATATTTAAAATAGAAGATTTAAAGCCTTTGTCTAAGCAGGTCAATGTCTGTGCTTTCTCAGGAGCAGTTTCTATTTATTTTCCCCCCTTGTGTATGGGTCATATTTTCTTGATTTTCTGCATATTTCATATTCTTTTTGTTCAAAACTAGACATTTTAAATAATATTGAATGACAGCTCTAGAAATTAGATTCTCCCCCTCCTCAAGGTTCATTTTTGTTATTGTTTGTAGTTATTGTATTTTGTTTACAACATACAACATGAACTAATTCATGTAAAGTCCATTCTTTATTGTATGTGACTACTGAAGTCTCTGCCTGCTTAGCTTTGTGATCAGCAAATGAAAGCAAAGATATACCCCTAAATGCCTGGAACCAGTAAGACTCTCGGTCTTTGGCAAAGGGCTCTGTGTGCATGTTGGGGCAACTGTCAACATGCAGTCAGTCAGCCTACAAGTTTGCTTTATTCTTCACTCCTGCATGCTCAGAGTCTCATGGTTAGCCAGAGGTGAATGCTTGGGGCCTTCTCAGATCTTTACTGGACATGTGCATGGTCCTAGATATGCAGAAAGACCTATGCATGCACATGGCCTTTTTGATTCCCAGGAATATCTCTTTGATTTTCAAAGCCCTGTATGAAATGTTACATTCCCTGTCTTTTCTTTTTAATCTTTTTTT
>PVKH010050347.1:0-10003 GCA_004027955.1 Chaetophractus vellerosus | reverse complement strand
TTCTCTGACAAAGTGTTCTCTTATTTAGCAGTGTCTTTTGTGAAAATTATCAATGCAACCATGTTAATCATTTAGCAGCTGGTATGAGAAAGAGCTTTCAGGAGAATTGAGTGGATGTACAGTGAAAGAATAATCATTTGCTCCCTGTGCTATACATGATGCCTGACACTTCATTCAACGAACTAACTAGAATGTCATTCTCCACAATTTTTGCCCTTATGATTTCTGAAATTGGAATGTTTAGTATATGTTTCTTTAATAGATCTCATCATATTTATAATTTAGTGCTAGGAAAAAAATGTGGCATTTCTGAAAACAAAGGAAAAAGAAAGTATAGGAAAATTATCTTTGTATTTGCTTGCAGTAGTTCATTTTTCACCAATTTTTAAAGCAGAAAGTGAAATATTCAACTGAGTAAGGTGTTGACTAATAGAAATGTGAGTTTATTAATAGGCAATTGGCCTAATTATATTTTATTTTATTATCATACAGTACTATATTCATGGAGTGATCAAAACTGATAAGCTAAAAAGAACATTTATTATAAGCATAAAATTCTATCTATACATAATTTGAAAAAACTATACATTTTAAGAAGGTGTACAATCACTAATAATGATATTTAGACATAGAGTTTATGTGAGGAAAACATTTGGCAAATTGCAGATGGTGTTCATTTGAGTAGGGGATTACCATTTGAGATAATCTGTAATTTCATAGTAATTACCCCCAAAATAAATGTGTGCTCTGTTTATCAAAGTAAAATTATTGAATCAATTCAGATATTAAAGGGTGGGGCTTTAAAATACCAAAAACTGTTCTAGTTATGTAATGCCAAATTAACTCAGATATTGTCCTTTTTTCACCTGCATCTTCTCAAATGTGTAAAGTGCCTTAATAAGCAATAAAAGTTCCTACCATTACACATTCCTATTGCAAATAGTCTAAATCTTCAAATATTCTTTAGTCGCTCACAAAAACTAGAACCTGCACCTGTGGGTACCAGTGATTGTAGGACTAAAGTCACGGGGATATGTGGTTCAGTCATTCTCAGTTGCATCACACAGGGCTGTGGCTTGTCACAGCCTAGAGCCACAAGACCAATTTCAAGTCCTTGGAAAGAAGTTTTGCCAAGCAGTGGCTAAAAGCCTGGAGTAAGACTGTCTGGGATAGAATTCTAGACTCCACTACTCACTGGCTGGTTGACCTGGAGCAAATGATTTACTAGCTTTTTGTCTCACTTTCTTCATCTCTGAATGGGGATTCAAGCAGTTTCTTTCCCATACAGCTGTTGTGAGGTGTACATGACATATCCCATGTTTAGTGTTTAACTGGTGTTCTATAATTATTACATAATAGAAGTTGTAGGAGTAGCGCTAGAAGTACCACTTTTAAGGCATACATTCATGTTTTTTATGGTTCATATTTTTTCCACATTACCTTCGCTATGTCTCTACCTGTCACAAAAAATGGAGGCTGCTGATTTTTTTGTATGATACAAGTTTGGAAATATGTTGTTGTGCCATTCTACAAGTGGGACAATACTTTATAAAATTTTGAATTCAGCAATCGTTTATAATCAAATAATACTCAGATTTTCTCCCTCATGTTCCTTAATTATTTGCTCAACTTGGTTTGCATTGGGAAAGAGAGAGCTCCTGTGTGATAGAAAAATTATAGACTCATTTGATTCTGTTTGCATTGTTGAAAGAAATGTTAAATCTCATATATAATTGCGTTTCATCTTCTTTTGTAAGATGAAGTATCAGAACTAAACATCAAGTCCCCTTGAAGAGCTTTGAGAACTCTAATCCAATATATTAGCAATGTGTTATTGCCCCTGTCAGTTATTCTAAACATTCCGAACAATTCCATACTTTAAGGAATTATGTTTATGCCTTCAAACTTCTACCTTACACCTAGCTCCTACCTACTTCTTGATCCATATGAATCCACAATTCCATTTCCAATTGTGATATTATTTAGACTTGTAACTTCATCACTCTGGATTGATTTTCAGTTCCTTCAAAGTGCTTTGGCTGATGTGGAGATAAAGGCCTTAAGGAGGAATAAGTGGAACTTCCATTATGACCACGCTGACTATTCTGAAGAGTAGATATATACCATGGTTGTGGTTTGCCCAGTATGGATACTTTAGCACATCCTCATTTTGGTAAACATAAGAATGTTTTTTTAAAATACTTGATCATAAACATTAAATTATTGACAAGCAATTCAAAAGAAAACATTTAAAGAAAATTTAAAACTACCTTTACTGTTATTAATCTTGTACTTGTCCATATTTATTTTTTAAGATACAAAAACAAAAAAGTTTAATCACCTTTTTCTTACTGAAAGAAAAATTTATGTTAAAACCCCAGATTTATTTCTAATTAAGTCCTGTAACTTCCTTTACTATTGTGGGCTCCACCTAAAACTGTAGCACATAGTATATGCCAGGCCAGCTGGGGGAAGCTGTCTCTTTTGTTCACTGTTGTAACTCAGCACTTAGCACAGCACTTAGCACATAACAAGTACTCAAAAAATATTTCTGAATAAGTAAATGTTTGAGCAAATTTACTGGTCAGAGAACCCTGAACATCACAGAATTTTGTAAAAATTTACTTTTTCTCTTATATCTATGTATGTTCCTTTTCTAAACTTTAGAAAATATTTATTAAAATTTAAATTACATAAATATCCACTATCCATAAATAATTTTGTTAGCCTTTGTCATACATTTTCCATTATTTTATATATTATAAATAAAAAAGTTATATATAAATGCCTTCATACTGTGGTACTTGCTTTGTAATATATTCATTTAAACCTAAATCATTGTCACCTCCCCTAATTTTTTATACATATTTAAATCATCATTTTAAAAACTTCATAATATATAACTGCTGTGCATACAATATTTTATATAAACATTCTTTTGTGTTTGGTCTTTTAGACTGACTCCAAGATTTAGGATTATAAGTAATTATGTGCTAAACATTAGTGTGTGTACATCTTTGTGCACACCTCTGATAACTCCTCAGAAAAAAATCCTGATAATTCAATAACTAGGTTAGAGGATATACCCAACTTTAAGGGTTTTGATAAATTTTGCCATAATGTCCTTCAGAAGAGCAGCTTGCTTTCTTACCAGCAATGAGTGAGATTACCAGTTTTCCCTAACCTCAAAGTTATTGCTATGGATATTAAAAATATATGTCTTTTCTGATTAGGCATAAGGAACTAGTTACTGAGTCCCCAAATCCTAGTAGCCATCCTTCAGTACTACCCATAGCAATTCTTTCAGTTTAATTATATCTATATGTGTGTATATATATATATATATATGTAAATGCATAATCACAAATGATTGAATTCCTGCTATAGTGACTCAGAGTTCTGTAACCCAGAGAGACATTCTCTAATCTTAATCCTTTTCTGTGGTATGACCTCATTGTAAATAAGACCTTTTGATGAAGTTACTCAGTTAAGATGTGACCCAGCTGAGTCAAGATTGGTCTTAATCCTATTACTAGAGACCTATAGAAAGGGCCAGAGAGAGAAGCCACAGGGAGCACTCAGAAACAGGAACTCAACAAAACCTGGAAGAGAGAAGAGAAGATATCACCATGTGCATTGTCATGTGATAGAAAATCCCAAGACCAAGGATCACTGGCGGTCAGTCCCAGAATGCCACACTTCCGGGAGAAACCATCACATTACTGACACCTTGATTTTAGACTTTTCTTAGCCTCAAAACCTTGAGTCAATAAATATCCCATTGTTAATCCTATCCATTGTACAGTTTTTATTTAGCAGCTGGGAAACTCAAACACCCACTATCATTGTTTTGTAATAAACATTTAAAAACTTAAAGTAAAGAAATTTTATGAAGCAAAAGCTCCAAATTGGTAATACAAGATTTGGCCAGATGGGCCGTGACTGACTGCTAAGGGGGATGCAGAGAAACAGATAGGAGGGCAGATATAGCCTTTAGAACAAGGATGGAAAGAGAGGAATCCAGGAAACAAAGTCTTGCATGTCTGTCTCAGAGCACTGTCCTCTTGCCAGGCCCCCCAAAGGCTGGGCACTGCATCTTAGTGAGAGAAGAGTGAGAGGCAAAACCATATAATTCTCATACCAAGTTCTTGTGAGTTGGGTGGTCAAAGGAGCTCCTTTGGACATCATCCTGACAATGTATATATATATATATATATATATATATATATATGTGGCCAGGTGGATGGTGAATCAGATTTAATTTTTAATTATTCTTTTAAAATTTGATATATGGGTATTGGCTTTTGCAGGGAAAGAGTTGGACAAACTTGCAGAAGGATCTTGAGCTTGGACTGTTCTTAAAAAAGAAATGATAGAAATCTTCAACCCTCCTGAGAATCAGAGTTACTGAAACTCTTTGAATGGACAGAGACCTTCTTGACCAAGGCTCAGAAACAGGGCAGAACAAAGCTCTTAACATAATCTAGGAAAATTGCCTTTATTTCTGACAGATTAATTAGAAAAATTTAAATAAGGGCATAGAAAATTAGAATAGCATAATTAATAAAAATGTAAGATTTGTTTATAGATAAACTTTTTAGCTCCAAAGAGATAACGAAACCTGTTCTCCAATTTCCGTGAAATAGTTACCAAAATAAATTACATGTTTGGCTACAAAGTAAATTTAGACCATTCAAAATAGCAGAAATTATACAGGATAGATTTCTTTCTAAACAAATTGTTATAATATTTGAATTTTATAATTGAACTTAAAAGCAAATAACTCCTCCCCCAAAATTGTTAGTTAATACAACAACAAATATCTTTGATACTTAGAGGGTCAAAGAAGAATACTATAAGTTAAAGCTTTGGGGATGCCTAAAGTTGTGACAGAATCAAATGCATAATAAGATATTTCTATTATTAAACACTGATTTAAAATGAAAATTTATGTGTTACCTAATTAAAATCATACTTTAATAAACACATTGGCCCAGAGTTTCTTCAAATAGGTTTGTAGACATGGAATTATTAGGTTAAAGTATATGAAATTTTAATATGCCTTCAATTTGTGTTACCATCTTATTTTCCAGAAATGTTCAAAAACTGTAAATACTGAATACTGTCTCTATTAGGAAACAATAAGAACTGAACAGCATCATTAGACTTTTGCCACATGAAACTTGCTTCACTTTAATCATAACTAATATCAACTCTATTCATGAGCACACATTTTACCCTGGAGCAAGCAGCTTCATTGTAGTAAACTTTAATTTTAAAGTCAAAGTTAGAGTTTTTATTATCGAGTGTCTTTTTTTTTTTAAGATTTATTTTTTATTTTCTGCTTTTTGTCTTCTCCCCTCCCCCTGCCCTGCTGCGGTGACGCGCCCAGTCAGCTTCACTGGTGAGCGGTGGCCTTGCCCACTTGTGGGCGCCTTGCCCTGCTTGGGGCGGCTCTGCCCTGCCCACGGGCGGCTCCACTCTGCTTGCAGGCAGCTCTGCTCTGCCCGTGGTGGCTTTGTCCTGCCCTTGGCGGCTTTTGCCCTGCCCATGTGCCTCTGCCCCGCCCACGGCGGCTTTTGCCTTCTCAAGCAGTCAGCCCGCCCAGAGAGGCCCTGGGGACCAAACCCAGGGCCTCCCATGTGGTAAACCGGCGCCCTATCCACTGGGCTATACAGCCAGCCCCTCCAGTGTCTTTAAGCATATTTTTTAATATACTGTTTATTAAGTATATTCTCCCTCTCAGTTTTACTTCTATAGTTCTGCTGTGGTTTAGATATGGTGTTGTTTGTGTGTGTGTGACATGCTCACTTGGGGTTATTTTTCTTTTGCACAAGCTGGCTAAGCACCAACCTCCATGAGAGCTTCAGATGAGAAGCATTCACCAGCCTAGTGTTCTCAACTGCAGGGAAATTCCTCCTGGGGTGAGGAGGAGCAGGGTGAAGGCCCAAGTCACCTTCCCTATAAACTGCTCTTACCCTCACAGAGACCTGCCTCTCTTTCTTTCAGTTTTATTTATAGACCCACTTCTGGTAGTTGGGGAAGACAAATCCAGCGCTTCTGATTTGCTTCATTGTTTTAGTATCATATCTGGCAAGGCATCTGTCAAGTTTAGCTGTCTAAACTGTCCTCCACAAATAAAGGTGGGGGTGGTTGCAAGGGAATTTCTTCCAAGCTGCTGACACCCTTTCTGCAGGTTTTGATACTGGTACTTTTGATGTTTCTGCAGGCTCAGGGAATGACAATTATGTCCCTGCTCCTGTCTGGCCAACAGTGTTTATAAACAACTTCAAACTTCAGAAACATTCTGATTTGCAAGATATTAAATGATAAAAGTGTGTGGATCTTAGGATGCATAAAATTTAACTTTAAAGCAGCGAAACTTTTCACTTTTTCTAATATAAAGCAGAAAAATTAATAAATTTAAGAACATGTGGTAATATAAAACACTAAACATGACCCCAAAAAATATCTTATGATAAAAGTTTCGCTAAATGTGAGATAAAAAAGATCTAGATATCTACATTCAGATTGGTTTAAAATAGGATTTAGCAGTATGTTGCTGTATTTGTCGAGCTTTAATCAGGGGGAAAGTTTAGGTATTTAGAAGGGATTTAATATAGGGAAATGGTTACAAGGATTTTGGATGAGCAACATACAGAAGATGATCAGCAAAAGCAAAAGAGAAGGAGAGATAGCCAAAGAGCAGAAGCTTCCTGACACTGTGAACTGGAGCCCAAGAGTCTGCATCTGCTGTTGAACTGATGGCGATGCTGTCACATCCTATTCAGGTTCCACCCTTGGCCAGCACTGGAGCATGGCCCACGCTATGGCCATAGAAGCTTTGCTGTCATCTGAGGCTGTGCTGTAGCCACTGCTGCTCTGTTGTTGCTGCTGCTGCCGCCACTGAAGACTGTACCAGAAACTGACAGCAAGAAGAGAGATGCTTCTCCCCTCCTCCTTACAAATTCCTGTCAAGATTCCCATTAGCAGAAGTTGACAGGAAGCCAGTTGGCAAGAGATCTTGGGAAATGTCAATGCAGACTCCCAGTCCCCTCTAACACGGAGCAGAATGCAGACGCGTGGGAACAGAGGCTTAAAATAAACATGCAAATATCTGATTCCACTGTCTATCATTCATGCATTTAAAATAACAGGATATAGAAATGTTTATATATTCATTCAACAAATATTTATGGAATGCCTTGTATGTGTCAGGTCCTCTTCCAGGTACTGAGATACAACAGGGAGCAAAATAGATGAAATATGTTTTCAGTGTAAATTTTGACATTTTAACTTAGGGAAGACAGACAACAAATAAAATGAATAGTTAAATACTAGGGTACTGTAGAACGTGACAAATGCTGTGGAGAAAAGGACAGCAAGGAAGAGTGTTAGGAAGGAAAGGCAGTTGCAATTTGTAAACACAAGGACCTTGGAAGGTAACATTTGAACAAAGGTGTGAAGCAAGTGATGAAATAAGTCATGTAGCTATTGGGAAAATTCTAATGAAAGGATTGAAAAAGATATCAATAAAATACATACACAAGCCAAAAGAAATCTGAAACATTTATTTTAATAACACATAAATTGTTTAAGGTAAAAGTGTAATAGGAATTAAAAACGATGCTATATATTGTGAAAAGCAATATAAGATCAAGAAGTTAAAATGATCATGTACATAAATTTGTAGAATAACAGTAACAGTGTAGTCCAAAAACATTTACAGCTACAACTGTCAGAATAAGGAGAAATAGTTGTACCAAAAATTATGATTTAAATTGAGAGAACTAACAGATAAAAACTCTTAACACAGACGATTTGGATGATTTGGATAACATCATGCATAAGAAAATATTATCTTTTTTATACATACTTATAACCAACAGAAAACATATATTCTTAAAATTCATACATCTGAGTGTCCATGTTACGAGGGCCCAACAGAAGGCTCAATAAATTCTAAAAAATCAGGAAAGTTAAGATTATGGGTTGTTTTTTCTTTTTTTTTACCATAATTCAAAAAATTTAGAAATCCATAACAAAATGGCAGTTTAAAAAGCCCATATATTTGGAACCTAAAGTAAATATTGATTTTATTATAGGGGAAATTATATGGGAAATTATGAAATACTGAATGAACATAGACACTATGTGTCAATGTGAGATTTAGCCAAGGTAGAAATTAGAGGGAAATTTATATTTTGAATGCATTTAACTGAGCACAAAGAATATTGGAAATAAAAACATAAGCTGAAGTAAAAAATATAGAAAAATAGTGACAAGAGTAAATGCAAAATTGCAAGAAGGAAATATGTAATAAATAAAAGAATAAACATCTCTGAAATAGAGAACAGAAACAATAAAGGTGGTTAACAAAATATAAAAACTTAAAAATCTAATAAGAAAAAAATCTCTGGTATGACTAATCTTGAAAAATGAGAAGATAAAAATAAAAGAAAGAAAGGTACTAATGATAATCATGACAGCTATTGAAATAAAAGGACATCACTAACATTTAAACACAAATAAATTGACTAACTTATACATCAAGCTGTTGAATTCAATTTATTCTGTCCTGAGGAAAGAGCCGTGACTGGCTGGCCAGAGGCAAAATGTCCTGTTTTAGTTTCCTGGCTGCTCAAGAAAATACCATGAAATGAGTTTAGTTAATGGAAATTGATTTGCTCATGGTTTGAGGCTGGGAAAAAGTCTAAATCCGGTGTCATCAAGGCAATGCTTTCTTCCCAAAGACTGTGGCATTCTGGGGCTGGCTGTTGGCAATCCTTGGCTTCTCTGTTGCACGGCAAGGCACACAGCAGCATCTCCTAGTCTCTCCCTTCTCTTCTGGGTTCTGTCAATGTACAGCCTCTTACTTCCTGTAGCTTTCTTAAGGACACCAGTAAGAGGATTAAGACCCATCCTGGTTAGTGGGACACACTTTAACTGAAGTAACCTTATCATTAGGTCCTACTTACAATCGGTTCAACCATAGGAATGGATTAAAATTTAAGAACATGTTTTTCTGGGGTACAAACAGGTTCAAATCACCACACTCCACCCTATAGACTCCCAAAAGACAGGCTCTTTCTACATGTGAAATGTACGTTCGTTCTACCACAATATCGCAAAAGTCTTAAGTCATTTCAAAAACAATACTTAGTACAAAATCTCATCATAATCAGTTATGGGTGTGGTCTGTCCTGGGGAGCAATTCCCCTCCATCTGTGGACCTGTGAAATCTAGAGAGCACATTATCTGCTTCTGATATATAATGGAGAAACAGGCATAAGATAAACATTCCCATTCTCATGGGAAGAGATTGGAAGGAAAACCCGGCTCATGAGTCCCAAACAATTCCAAAACCCTACGGGACATACTCCATTATATTTCAAGGTCCAAGAGTTATTTATGGAACGATATTTTGTCCTCCAGGCCTCACGAGGCAGCAGCCCCAACACCTCCAAGTGCTTGCCCAAGGGCCATGCTCTCCTCAAACACTGGGTGAAGGCTCCATCCTCTCCAATCATCAGGATGGCAGCCAAGTTCTCTTCAGTCTCTGCGACACAGTCTCCACTCTTTCTGACCACTGGGGAAGCAACACTTTTCCTGAGCCATGGGACAGAAATCCTGCCCTTTCCAAGTGGTGGGGCAGACTCACCCTTTCTATATACGAATGGGTGTGCTCTCTATGCCCGAGAAGCTGTCTTCGAACCAGACCTCAGCTTCCAAGGATCTATTCTTGAAGTGATTTTTTGTTCATTTTGTCCCTTCTCTTTCCCTTTTAGTCCAAGGTGGCAGTGGTTTCATTCATACTGATTATGCAAAAAACTTGTCAGTTTTGCATGTAGTTCACAGAAGTTTAATCCATCAGACAAAAGAACTTCCCAAGTTCAGGCTTAAAATATACAGGGTTCCTATTTGGAATGATGGAAGTGTTTTGGTAATGGATGGTGGTGGTGGTAGCACAACTTTGGGAACATAGTTAACAGCACTGAAATAT
>PVKH010050346.1:0-10010 GCA_004027955.1 Chaetophractus vellerosus | reverse complement strand
TTTTTTTTTTTTGCGTCTATTTTTTGCTTCCCCTCCTGTCAGGGAGGGGAAGCTAAAACCCTTCCCAAAGGGCAAGGCAATCTTCTCCAACCTCCAGGACCTCCCTGCTTCTCCTTCGGGTTTTTACAGAGAGAGCCTTCTCTATCCTTTAGGTCTGGCAGGGTGGGTGGTGGGTGCTCCTCAGCGCATTCACCGCCTTAGCTTTACCACACTGTAACTAATCACCAAACTATGTACTCTTGAGGTCAATAGCTTTTTAAAAAACCCTGGTTTACCATTGCTATGTCTCTAGCCCTTAGCCTAGTAGGTGGATGAGTGAATGAGTGATGAGTGAGCAAATGAATGAATAATATCACTGCACACATTCCACTGGCTAGCTCTCATTGCTTAGAAAGTGTCAGTTATCAGACATTCCTCAGATTGGTCTTTTGGGACCCCTTGGGTTATGGGTTGAATTTTGTTCGCAAAAGATATGCTGAAGTCCTAACCCCTGGTACTTGTGAATGAGAACTTATTTGGAAATAGGGTCTTTGCAAGTATGCAAGTTGAGATGAGGTCATACTGAATTAGGGTGTACCCTAATCCACTATGACTGGTGTGCCTGGAAGAAGAGGAGAACGCCATATGAAGAGAGAGACACATAGAGAAGGTCATGTGAAAATGGAGGCAGAGATTGCGGTGATGCAGCCACAAACAAAGGAACGCCAAGGATGCTGGCAAACACCAGCAGTTAGAAGAGGCAAGGAAAGAGTCTTCCATACAGTTTTCTGAGGGAGACTGGCCCTGCTGACACCTTGATTTTAAACTTCTAGCCTCCAGAACTGTGAGGTAATACATTCCTATTATTTTAAGCCATGTGGTACTTTGCTACAGCAGCCCTAGAAAAACAACTTTCTTCTCTTATTCCAGTTCCCACTGCTTACTAGCTGTGACCTCAGATAAGTAACTTAACCTCTTTGTGACTCAGTTTTCTCATCTAAAATGTGGGGATAATAGTAGCACCTACCTCATAAGGTTGTAGGGGAATTAAATGAGCTAATATACATAGAGCACTTGGAACAGTGCTTGGGACTTAATAAACCATCAATAAATGTTAGTATTATTCAATTATTTCTTGGGCTTTCCCTTGGAGTTTTCACAGGATTATTAAACCAATGATTTTGTCAAAATTGACTGATAGAATAAAATCAATCATTTGTTGGACCTCTTTCTCTCACTAAGCTGCGGGGTGTTATGTAACACAACTTTGCTTTCCTTTTTCTCTGCTTTTTCATTTGATTCTGCCCCTGTGTTTGGAAGGTCTCAAGGTGTCGAGGGGTAGCTCTGCTGGTAGCTCTTAGGGCTGAATAACTTTGTAGGCCACACTTAGAATATGAGAGATACCTAAGGTTTGCATTAAATTTGACAATCTAGTTTTACAGGGCTCCCTGTCCACCCCCCCGATTTTTTTTAAAGCAACCCTATGTGAATACTTATGAAATTATAAAGGTGACTGGGACAAAATGGAAGCTAGTGTACCATAGAACTGGGCTTTCTAGGCCAACTTGCAAAGTCTTATAAGCTGAAGCTCTGGGCCATCTCCTGATGGGAAGGTCTCTGGGAGAATAACACTTCTTGAAAAGTGCAACCTCCCTTGTGCTCATGAAAGAGTTCTTCAGTTTCATGGTTGCTGTTTTAGGACTTACTGAGATCAGGGAATTCTCCCTTCTCACTCCTTTAAAATAAACAATAAGGCAGAGGTTCCAGGGCACAAAAGGACAGAAGCCGGTCATAAAGTTTTCCTATTGCCCTTTCATTCTTGGCCTTAAAGAATAATAAATGACATTTAAATATTACTCACACTGGTTTCATCCCCCTGCTGGTGAGATATATATTTCCCTAAAGGCTAAGCAGCTTTGATCCTTCACTTTAAAGGGTAAAGTAGGCACAGATGGTTCTGCTCGCAACAGGGGCTGATTCAAAGGGAGGCGGGGGTGGGGTGTTTTACCCCTTTCTATTATCTCCCATGTAGCAGGATTGATAAGCAGTGTTAGTATTCAATTAGAATTTAATCACCCCATTTGAGGGGGCACAACTTTTGGGCAGAGAGATGCCTCCCGGGAAGCTCCTAAGCATTATGTGTTCCACCTGTTGCAATATTTGTCTTTTGGAAAAGGTGCCTGCAGATCTCAATGTAACTTGCTTACTATTCATAGATTCTTAATTCCATCTATTTTTCCAGAGAGAGGGCGCATTGTTAATTTCATAGTGACTGTCAGGGGATTTTTGGAATTTAATCAAGCATCTCCTCAAACAATTGCAGAGCCACACTAAGAAAAACCAATAGATGCATTGGAAATGCCCAGTCATGCTAGTCTTGATAATGGATGGCATGCTTGTTGTATTAATTTTCTATTGCTGCTTAACAAATAACCACAGATTTAGTGGCTTAAACAATACCCATTTACTATCTCACAATTCTATAGGTCACAAGTCCAGGCAGGCTTAACGGGGTTCTCTGCTTAGGCTGACTCAAGGTGATCGCCGAACTAGGCTCACATCCAGAGGTTCTGAGGAAGAATCTGCTTCCAAGCTCATTGAGGTTGTTGGTAGAATTCAGCTGCCTTGTGGTTGAAGTACTGAGGTTCTCTATTGGCTGGATCGCTCTCCGGTCCTTGCGTGTGGCCCCTGACATCTCCAAAGTCAAATCCTTCTAGTGCTTCAAATCTCTCTGACTTCCTCTTCTACTACCAGCCAGAGAAAACTCTGCTTTAAAATGGATTAGATTAGGCCCACCTGGATAATCTCCCTTTTGATGATGAACTCAAAATCATTTGATTTGGAACCTTCATTATATCAGCAAAATTCCTTTTGTCATGGAACTAACTTAATCACAGGTGTGATATCTCATGGTAGTCATAGTCCTGGTGATTAGGATGGGGAATCTTGGGGGGTCATTTTAGAATTCTGTCTACCACAATTGTCAAATATTTCTTCTGACACTAACTCTTCACCAAAGCCAAGCTCCATGATTTCCCTTCCTGGCCTTTCTGTGCCTGTGAAATTCACAGCTTGCTGCCCGTGTCCTCTGTCTTATCGATGAAAGTTCTCTATGAGTCAAATAAGATGCATCTCTCAGGACATGCTGACCCCTGGGGCTGACTTGTTGGTTTTGAGCTTTGAGGTTTGAAGTTCGATGCGCCTATCTTTGCTTGAACCACGCAAGGAGAGATATGAAAGCAGACAGCAATCAACAGAACACAGGCAAGCCTCCAAGCCTGTGTGTTTTAGTGTTACAAGTAAGTAAGAAACTGCTGCGTATTCACAGACCAACAATTATCTCATTAAATAACTTCTCAGACCTTGATGTAGCCATTATGAAAGATGTTTTGATGAAGAACATCTGCTGTTGTTTTCAATAGAAATATTGTACCACTAAACTTTGATTAAAAACTGATTTAAAATTTTAATAGCCCCTTCTTTAGAAGATGGTTAAATGCAAAAAAGAAAAATGTCACTTATTTAAATTGTTTTTTCCCCTCTCCTTTGTTGCTCTATTTTAACCGGATTCCCATTAATGACTGTTTAAAACCCACACAATTTTGGATGTAGTAAATCTAGATGCATAAATAAGATTACCATACCAATACTGCTGTTCTCACTCTTTTACTATTGATACCTCATTTTATTTTTATGCTTTAATTAAATTGAGTATATTTTATGTTTGTTTGCTTTAAAACAACTGCAGCGCATATAATTGACACTATTTCATCTCTGTTAGAAAGTGCTGAGTTGAATTAAACACACCAGTTCCATTTCCTTTTACATTTAATCTGCAGAAAAACTGACAGAAATAATACAAACTGTATTTCTTTTCCAAGTTTCCCTGAAAAGTAGGAATAACTAACCACTGAGTAATTGCTAATAAAAGACTGAAATGAAATCTTTACTGTTAATATAACTCTTATCTATATAAAAATAGATATTTAGAGGTACAAGCTAATTCTACTTAGTAATTTTTCCCAAACAGTATATAACAAATAATAAACACATTATTATTTTATGTACTCTACATAAAGCATAAATCTTCAAACACATATTTTAATATATTTTTACTCAAATTATGATGGTTAACCTAAGTGTTTTTGGTGGGAAAATGATATTATATTATGTTTCTGCAGAGCTGGGCCCAGCGAACTCTTTCTGTAAAGGGTGATATAGTGAATATTTTTGACTTTGCAGGCCATATGGTCTTGCAACTGTTGTCGCACAAAAGCAGTGCTAGATGAGATGCAAACATATGAGCTGGTAGTGTTTCAATAAAACTTTATTTACAAAAACAAGTGGCGGACTAGATTTGGACTGTAGGCGGTAAGTTTGCCAACTCTTACTATGGAGGATAAAGACCAAGTGCTTGCTAGTGTTCACAGCTGAGAAAAATCAGTAGGTCAGTTCATGAGTTAGGGACCTGTATATATTTTTGTGATCATATATTTTTTTTGGTTTGTCTTGCAATATTTGGTCTTAATTTAATCTGTTAATTCCTATGTTGGAATTTCCTCCCACATTTTGTATTTTTAAGTAGGGACTTAGGACCGTCAACATATCTACATCTAAAATAAATGGCAAATGATTATTCTGATTAAAATTTGCTAATTTCACTTCTCTAGTCATTTAGACTATAATTGCAATGTGCTTATCTTATATACTACACACTTTGCTTAAATCACGCCAGACTTTGCAAGCTCTCAGCTTCATGTCATTGTATTTTACATTTATTTCCAGTTTTGGGTGGGGAGGGGCAAGTATAGTGAAAAAGCCAGGAAGCATTTCTCTATTGGAATGTAGGGATTAGACACACTTATTTTGCTGATAAAAAATGGGAAAGATATTTCCCCTGGTCTTTTGTGCATGATGATGTTTTTTTCCTCACGTAGAAATGTGCCTGAAAAATGTGATAATGCCTGACCATCCATTGCTTTCTGTAGGTACAACATTCTTATTCAAGAGCAGTTACCGACTTCTATGTCAATTGCTTTGTGGCAGAACAGTTGCCTCCTGGTCTATAGTTGCTGACATGAATGTTAGTTGTCAAGACACTGAGAAGTCAGAGACTGGAAGATGTTAATTTTCAGAGGAGTGTTACTTACATCTGCTCTCCCAAAGAACATTCTATGTGAATGGACCGGGGTGGTCTATGCAGAGGCAGCCGTCTTTCTTAAAGAGCGAATTTTTTTTTTCGTGTAAGCAAAATTGCCTTATGTATTTAAATTATAGTGTTAAAAAACACTCTGCAAGAGGTTGTGGGGGTGCTTTAATAATACTAACACACCATTTCATTGAGGGTGTATGAATTTTGAATGTTTTCTCTAATCCTTACAATAATTGCACAGTGTAGGAATTATTACCATCATTTTGCTTGTGTGGAAATGGAGGCTCAGGGATTTTAAGTGACTCATGGAAGATGGTGAGCGGTGGAGTTGAGATTCCTATTCAGGCCACTTTGGAACCAAAGCTCTTGTCTTTCACCCATGATATGTGCTTGATTTAGCTCTAAGCCAGTGGTTCTCAATGCCCAGGCCACACCTCAGAGCAATTAATCATAATTTCTAGGGTAGAGTCTGGACATGGAGATCTTTCAAAAGTACCCCATGTGACTTTAATATGCAGTTGAGGTTGAAAACCACCACATGGCAGAATTTGGAGACAGACTATATTCAGGTAAGGCCTGGGCTTATCTGAGGTTGTTAAGTGGGAAAGATTTTATCCTTACCATTCTTGCTGCCTCTTTTGGTGTCATTTTGTGCTGCCACAGAATTCTCCAGTGCACTTCTTCAGGACCCCTGTGCCCTCTATGGAAACTCTCCCGCAGGAAGTGACAGTGGTCTGTTACACCTGGCCCGGATGTGACACCTTTGCTCTGTCATACTGTGATGAGCCTTTGGGCCATGACTGCTAGGAATCTGTGATGGTTAAGTTCATGTGTCAACTTGGCTGGGTTATAATGTCCAGTTGTTTGGTCAAATGGGCACTGGACTGATTGTTACTGTGAGGATATTGCAAGGATTTCAATCATTGGTCAGTTGATTGCATCTATGGCTGATTACATCTACAATCAACAAAGGAGATTGCCTTCAGCAATGAGAGAAGTCTCTTCCAATCAGTTGAAGTCCTTAAAGGGAAAAGTGATGATTTCAGCAGTCAGAAGAGAGAATTTCCATCTTTATTTCAGCCAGCCATCTTCTCCTGGGGAATTGATCCAAACTTTCATCATAGTTTCCAACTTATGGCCTGTCCCGTGGAATGTGGACTTGCCAATCCCCATAGTCACATGAGCCAATTCCTATAATAATAGGAATATCCTGTTGGTTCTGTTTCCCTGGAGAACCCTGATTAATACAGGGTATTTGTGTGGCATTTTATTAGGGAATTCTTACCTTGCTCTTTGGAAAGAAGCCTGGAGTAAGTCCCTAAAAGAGGTTGAAATAAGGTGGTCCCTGAGTTTGGGGAAAGGAGGGACTAATTCAGAATGGCAGAATCTGGGAAGGGGATGAAATCTGAGTTGAATTATGAAATACGGTTATAATGTCTATAGACTGAATGTAGGGGTTAGGAAAGTTGAGGTGAAGTTTCTGGCAGGGAGGGAAGCTTGAAGAAAAATCTGGAAGCAGGGAATACATAGTAATCCACAAAAAGTTTTGAGTGCCTGTTCTGAGCCAGACACCCCGATGATGAGTGTCCCACGTGAATGAGGTGAGAATGTGCTGCACACACACTAGTGTACATGCATGGGTGGTGGGAGGTGACTGCAAAGGCTGGTGAGTGCCTCTGAGACACAGTCCAGTGTCTTCTTTACTGGTAGATCCCACTACCAACACGTTCCCCCCCCAACCCCCCCAGCCCTAGGAAAGGGCAGTGCCCCTTCACCTGGCTGTTTGGATCGAAGTTGGACACCACCACTACAGGAAAAAGTACATTTGCTTGCTAAAAAAAACTATTGGATGATCTTTATTGGATCACAAAAATTTCATAATAGCAAGCAAATGGGTGTAAAAAAACTACACATTTACTAAGTACTGACCATGGTTCTTATGCCATTCCAGGGGCTGGGTGGTGAACCAGACAAAGTCCTGCTCTCACAGAGCTTCTGTGAAAGTGGACAAAATGAAGTAAATAAATAAGAACATTTTGGGTGGTAATAAAACAATGAAGTCATAAGCCAGAGTCATTTGGTATAGTACAATTGGGAGAGACAGTTAACATCAAATTCAGGGCCAGGAAAAGCCTTTCCTAGAAGGTGACATGTGACAAAAAGAAAAAGAAGGGGAGGAACCCATGAGAGAACTACAGATGAGAGAAGCTATGGTGGCCCTTGAGAGGTTTAGGGAGATTCTTGTGTGGATTTCTGATTCCTTTGAGCCCCAGAGCTATTTCCTCCCTTGCATTTCTTCAATAATACACCCCCCCCACACACACACGTGCACATCCACACCCACACCCACACCTGTCCTTTGAGTTAACTTGCATGGCTCTCTTGGTTTTGCAACCCAAAGTGCTTCAACTAAAAACCTGGATAAATTGAAGAAGACTCTGAATAGCAGTCTGTGGGGTTTTGGACTTTGTTCTTTCTCAGAAAGGGTTTTTGAGCAGTATAGAGCATGGCTTCATGCACTGGTGTTATGGAAAACACATTCCTTTCTCGAGGACGGAAAGCTACTAACTGTAATGAAACATGCATTCCTCTGCCAACTGCTGGAGGGAAAAAACCAACAAACCCTGCCCTGACTGCCAGCAATCTGGCTGGCCACCACCTGCTCTCAAGGCCTGTGTGGAGTGTTTAGCTTCGCTAGGCAGCTCCAACAGCACCTGGGATGCAAAAACATCCTGAATTTCTCCAAACACGACGGTAGGGCTGTTTAAACAGCACGATATTCAGGAAATAGTCATTATCTCCACACTTACTGCATTCAGTGGGTGGATTATTGGATGAGCTTCAGAGGGCAGCCCCAGGGAGAGCCAAGTCCCACCAGCCCGTAACTCCCATCCGCCGTGGGTGTGCTGTCAGTGGGCCAGTGGAGTCGGGCTTCTCTCAAGGTTGCTGGAGAGAAATTTAGGCTTGATTCTTCCCCCCGTGTGGGGTTGTCTCCATGTACCAAAGGAACTCTGTGCATCAGCACAAACTATGGGTGTAGATTTGTGGGAGAAGAGGAAAAGCTTGCTGCTATTGCACATGTTTTCCACAGGGAACATTTTGGCCCTTTGTAAGTGGTGGTGGTGGCGGGGGCAGAAAACTGGTGCTGGGCAGATGAGACTTACCCCCGTTCACTTCCCCGGGGGATGAGAGAAGATTCACTGTCAGCCATCACTTGATGTCTTCCTCCCCATTCATTTCCTCCTTTCCTTTCCACGTCTGGCAGCAGTCAAAGATGACCTTAAAAGGAAAAGTAATAAAAAAATTAGAATAATTAAAAAATAATTTGTAAAAGGGAAAGCAACTGTCATCAGTTTGGGCTGGATGATCTCTCATCAGGGAAATAGAGGTTGGCAGTGAATAACTAAGTGAGACTTGAAGAAATATTCTTTGTTTTACAATTACATACAGTAGCTTGCTGGTGCACACTGATGTGCATGCTTTTTTTTACTTTTCTTAAAAGAGAAACTCTTTATTCAAGTGAATTTTGTAGATCTGGATTAAGAAGTAGGACGGCTGAACTACTTCCTAGGAAGGTGACTATAACGGGATAATCAGAATAAATAAATCAGAAACATGGTACCTTTTAACTCAGATTTCCACCTGCTATTATTTTCCAAAGGGGCAGAATGTATATTCCTCCCAAACATAATGAAGAAGTCTTCATATAGAAAATGAATTAAACACAAAACAAAAAACAAAACACTCTTTGATGGTGGTGGCCAATTTCTGTTGGAAAGCTTTTCTGGCTTCACTGTGTATGTAGCTCAGTTTGCCTAATCAAGCACAGCAAGCCAACTGACAGTGGCTGAAGTTGGCAGTTACAGTTGGTTGAAATCCTGAAACCCAATAATATGTTATTTAGTTCCACTTACTGAGAACGAATGATTTATTTTGTCTAAATTTTAAACCCTTTAATATGCTGCCTACAAGGTATCTGGATTAGAAAATCTTACAGCTTCTTGCTAACAAGAAAGACAAAACAAACACAATAAAAGCACTTTGAAAAGGTCAGATAAGCTGCTTCTATCACTAGTAAATCTGAGGGATGGGTATGATACATATTTGTGAATTTTCCATTTCCCTCTGTTATGGATTTCTAGCTTTATTCTATTGTAGTCAGAGAAGATACATTGGAAGGTTTCAATATTTTTGAATTTATTGAGGCTTGTTTTGTGACTTAAGATATTGTCTCTCCTGGAGAATGATCCATGTGCACTTGAGATGAATGTGTATTCTGTTGCTGTTGAAATTAAATTTTCTATATATGTTTATTAGGTCTAGTTCATGTAGAATATCATTCAAATCTTCTATTTCCTTAATGATCATCTGTCTAGATGATCTATCCATTATTGAAAGTGGTATATCAAGGTCTCCTATTTTTTTTTAAGGTTTATTTTTTATTTATTATACATCCCCCCCTTTTTGCTTGTTCTTGCTGTGTTCTCTTTTTTCTCTGCATTCCTCTGTGTCTGCTTGTCTCCCCTCACTGGGGCAGCCTGCTGAGTCAGCTCCCCAGCGCAGCGGCCCGCCTGCTTGTGGGGGCTCACCCTTGCTTGCGGGGGCTTGCCTTTTTGCCCACCTGCGGGGGCTTGCCTTTGCCCGAGGCAGTGTGCCCCGCCTATGGCAGCGTGCCCCGCCCGCATTGGCTTGCTTTCTCGAGGCGGTCTGCCCGTTTGAGGAGGCCCGGGGACCGAACCTGGGGCCTCCCATGTAGTAAACCAGCGTCCTACCAACTGGGCTATTTAGCCGGCCCCAAGTTCTCCTACTATTAATGTAGAACTGTCTATTTCTCCCTTCAAATCTGTCAATATTTGCTTCATATATTTTGGGGCTCTGC
>PVKH010050345.1:0-10010 GCA_004027955.1 Chaetophractus vellerosus | reverse complement strand
TTTTTTTCATATTTTTCTCTTCCATCCCCATTTTGTTTTTCTTTCATTTTTATCTTTCTTTTCTTTTTTCCATCTTTTTTCTTCCTCCTAGATTCCTCTGTTTTGTCCTTCTGTATTCTCTTCTTACTTATCTACCATTTTCTTTCATTTTATTTTATTTTTCCTATTATTTTTCTACCTTTTTAAAATTTTCATTCCCATTTACTTCTTTCCCTCATTATTTTTATTATTTTTGTTCTTTATCCTTTTTTATTTTTAATTTTTATTTTATTTTTCCTTTCTCTCATCTGCATAATATCCTTTCTTGTGGTTCTATTATTTTTTCTGTGGAACACATGCAACTTCAAATATATAGAATAAATGGAACCAAATGATAAAGAGGGCTCCTAACACAAAACCAAACAAAAAATAAAACCTTAGATTAGAAAGAGAAACTAATCAATCAAATAACCCCAACATGAAAAGATGCCTAGACATCAGCAATATACAAGCCATAGTAAGAAACAGGAAGTCATGGTACAGTATATTGAAAAAAATAAATGTAGGAGGAGATGCATAATATAGAGCAAGTAGTCAAGTATGTCCAAACAAATATAATCAGTCAATTCAATGAAATGAAGGAAGAGAAAAATGAAATCAAGAAGATGATGAGGGGAAATTCAGAAGAGATTGTAACCATACTTAAAAAGTTTTAACAGATCTAAGGTTATGAATGATAGAATTCAAGATTAAATATACAATAGAAGCACATAACAGCAGATATGAAGGGGCAGAGGAAAGAATCAGTGACATCAAAGACAGGGCTTCCAAAATCAAAAAGGTAGAAGAGATAGAACAAAAAAAATGGAAAATTTCAGCAGGTACTCAGGGAAATGAATCACAACATGAAATACACAAACACATATTAGGGTATCCCAGAAGGAGAAGAGAAGGAAATAGCATCAATAAGAGCATCTGATGAAATAATGGCTGAAAATTCCCCAACTCTCATGAGGGACATCTACATACATGTCCAGAAAGTACAGCATAGGAAAGTACAATAAATCCTAACAGACCAACACTGAAACACATACTTATCACAATGTCAAAAGCTCAAGACAAAGACAGAAGCATGAAAGCAGCAAGGGGAAAGAAATCTATCACATATAAGGAAATCTTGGTAAGATTAAGTACTGATTTGTCATCTGAAACCATGGAGTTTCAGGCAGTGATATGACATAGTTAAGGTGCTGGAAAAAACTATCATCAAAGAATTCTGTAACCAGCACAATTGGCATTCAAACTGAGGGAGATTTGTGGAAAGATGCACATTGGATCAGGCAGATAATGCTAAGATCTCTCACAGAAACAATAGAGTATGAGACAAAAGTGGCCCAAGGGACCAGCTCTGGGGAACAGCAGACCAGAATAGTGCTTCACAACTCCAAGAGAGTGAGGGACAAAGAGACAAAGAAGGTGAAACAACAAATTGTGAGTTACTAAGCCTCCCAGCTACTAGGAAGTGCTCTTCTCCCCCAGTCCCAAGATATTCAGCAGAGGTAAAACTCCTGCCTCATTTCAGCTACCTGAAAGGGAAGCATAATTCCTCCTTATCACTGTTACAAGGGAAAAAGGAGAGGTATCAGGGGGCTTTTCTTCAGTGAATATGGCCAGTGAGCCTGCTTTGAATCTTGGCTCAGGCCAGATGAAAACAAAGGAAAACAGAGAGATACACCTCTCTGGAAAGGTGTGTCATTTGAGCACCATTTGATGGCTGGTCTGGAAATTAGATGGACAAAAACTGCTTTTAGAACTCTCTTTACCCCAAATGTAGGAGAAAGTTTGTGCCCCATTAGTGAGTTCCTGGCATTTTGATAACTTAAGCTAGGCAAGATAAAAGACTTAGGATAAGTTGAAGCAAATAGCAAACAAGAGCTGTGGGAAAATAATAACAATAAGCAAGAGGGAGAGATTGGCCATCAGAGTAAATTCACCAATATACCATATGCCTAGATATCAGCAAAAACTTACAAGCCATACTCAGAAACAGGGAGAGGTGACCCATCCAATGGGACAAACCAAATATCTTGAAGACAATCAGGATTTAAGACAATTAATCAATGATAACCACACAACACTCCAAAATTAATTTAAAGATTTGAAAGACTATATGACTAACGAGATAAAGGATATTAAAAATATACTTGATGAACATAAAGAACAATTTGAAAGTCTGAAATGAAAAGTAACAGACCTTATGGGAATGAATTACATGATGGATGAGATTAAAAACACATTATAGGCAAATAAAAGCAGATTTGAATTGCTTGAAGACAAAATTAGTGGTTTCAAATACTGAACATCTGAACTGGAAAACACAGGAGAACAGAAAGAGACAGAAATGGAAAAAATGGAACAGAGTGTCAGGGAATTGAGTGACAGAATGGAACAGAAAAAAAAAAACATATGCACTATCAGTGTCCCAGAATGAGAAGAAAATGGAAAAACAACAGAAAGAATGCTTGAGGAAATGATGACTGAAAACTTCCCTACCCTTATGAAAGACATAAATATCAATATCCAAGAAGGACAATGCACCCCAAAAAGAATAAATAAGAATAAAACTAACACAAGACACCTATTATTCAGGATGACAAATATCAGAGATAAAGAGAAGATAAAAGCAGCAATAGAAAAGCAAAGCATCATATACAATGGAAACTTAATAAGGTTAAGTGCTGACCTCTCACCAGAAACCATAAAGAAGAGAAGAAATTGGTATGATGTATTAAAGTATGTAAAGAGAAAAACTACCAGACAAGATTTCTGTATCTGGCAAAGCTGTCCTTCAAAAATAAAGGGTAGGGGCCGACTGGATAGCCCAGTGGATAGGGCGTCAGCATACCACATGGGAGGTTCCTGGGAACCTCTCCTAGCGGGCAGACCGCCTTGAGAATGGCAAGCTGCCATGGGTGGGCCAGAGCCACCGTGGGCAGGGCAAAAAAGCTGCCATGGACAGGCAAAAGCCGCCACAGGCAGGGCAGGTCGCCCGTGAATTGAACGCAGCCAGCCACCCGCAAACTGAAAAGCCGGCCGTGATGGAAGCAGAAGCCGCCCACAAGCAGGGAAAGCCACGCCTGTGCAGTGACCAAGTCTCGGCGTGTCACCACAGCAGGGGGGAAGGGGGGATATGTAATAAAATAAATAAATCTTAAAAAAAATAAAGGGTAATTCAAAGTATTCACAGACAAACAAATTCTGATAGAATATGTTACCAAAAGACAACAATTGCAAGAGATATTAAAGGAATTGCTGCAGCATAACTGGAGAAAACAATGTCAATCAGGGCAATACCCAAGTCCTGAAAATTCCCCCATATTACACCTGTTTATCCTTTTCCCTGCCTCAGAACTTCCAGTGGCCATGGCCTTCACATCAGTGATAAAATTGTTTCCATTGCTAGAATTGCAATTAATCTATAGGAAAACACTTGTGAGTCCATTTTAGTCCACAATCCTGAGGATTCTAGGATGGTGATGCTTGCTCTGCCTCTAATTAAGATTGGGCTTATGTCTTATGGAGCAGATGGATGATAATATCTTGCTTGCCATTGCAGACACTCTCTTTTCCTTGGGATGGTCATTGTCCATAATCATCTCCTTGATAATGGTCCTGTGTGAGTCTGATTAACTGGAGAATATGTGGTGCAACTCTGTTGAGATTCAGGTACCAGCTGGTACATGGACAGCCCAAAAATTTAAGTCTCTTGGACATACACCTATCAACTCTATTAATAACTATAGGTTCAAGTAAAAGGGTCAGAAGAGCCACGTGTAGGGAAACCACAACTGTGTCTAACTTTGTCACACTGGGGATGATAAATACCCAAGTAGTGCCCACTAATAGGGTATCAAACACCTGAGATATTTGCTCTGTCTATTGTTTCTGGATTTCTTCTGAGCCCTCAGGAGCCTTGATATTTGAGGCAATATTTACTTTCGCAGTTACTGAGATCCTGCTGAAACATGCATAAGCATAACCTCTGGAATGACCTTCTGACTCACTTTTAAGTCTCTTAGCCATTTAAGCTCATTTGTCCTTACACTTTCCCCCTTTTGGTCAAGGTTTTATTCCAGTTGCACTGCTAGCTGGTTCTTGGTAGTAATCCCTCAGAGCCAGATATATACACACCAATGTTAATAGTGGCATTATTCACTATTGAAGTGATAACACTAATAATGGTTGTGTACCCTTCATTTCGAAGATCAGATTTGCAAGATACAGAATTCTTGGCTGGAACTTTTTCCCTTCCAATTCCTTAAATAGATCATACCACTTTCTTCTCTCCTCCATGGTTTCTTAAGACTTGTATGCAGGAAATTACACAACACTGTTAAAGTAAATCAAAGAAGGCTGAATCAATGGAAGACTATTCCCTGTTCATGGATAGGACGATTGAACATCATTATGATGTCTATCCAACCCAAACTATTTGACAGATTTAATGCAATCCCAATTAAATTTTAAACAGTATCTTTTAATGAATTGGAAAAACTAACAACAAAATTTATTTAGTAGTGTAAGAGGCCCCAAATCACCAAAGACATAATGAAAAATAAAAATGAAATTGGAGGCATCACACCACCTGATGTTAAAACATACTACAAAGCTAGATTGATCAAAACTGCATGGTATTGGCAAAAAGATATACAGACTGACAAATGGAACAAAATAGAGAGTTCTCAGATGGATCCTAGCATATCCAGTCACCTGATATCTGACAAGGACACCAAGCCCACTCAACTGGGAGAGAATGGCCTCTTCAAGAAATAGTGCTTGTAGAACTTTATATCCATATCAAAAAGAATGAGAGAGGAACTTCATCTCACACTTTATAAAAAAATCAACTCAAGATGGATCAAAGATCTAAATATAACCAAGACCATAAAGACCTTGGAAGATAATGTAGGTAAGCACATACAGGAACTTGTAATAGGAAATGGCTTCATGAACTTCACATCCAAAGAACAAGAAGCAAAGGAGAAAAGAGATAAATGGGATCTCCTCAAAATTAAAAATGTTTGCACCTCAAAGGATGTTATTAAGAAAGTAAAATGGCATCCTACTCCATGGGAGAAAATATTTGGAAAACACATATCTGCTAGGAGCCTAATATCCTGTATATATAAAGAAATCATACACCTTAAAAATAAAAAGACAACAATCCATTTAAGAAATGGGCAAGTGACCTGAAAAGACACCTCTCCAAGGAAGAAATACAAATGACTGAAAAAGCACATGAAAAGATCTTCAACATCACTAGGTATTAGGGAAATAAAAATCAAAATTACAATGAGATACCATCTTACACCCATTAGAATGACAGCTATTAAATAAACAGAAGACTATAAATGTGGGAGAGTATATGAAGGAATAGGAACCCTCATCCACTGCTGGTGGGAATGTAGCCACTGTGGAGTACAATTTGGCACTTCCTCAAAAAACTAACTATAGAACTTCCATATGATGAAGCAACTCCACTGCTGGATATATACCCAGAAGAATTAAAAGCAAAGACACAAACAGATATATGCACACCAATGTTCATAGTGGCATTATTCATTGTTGCCAAAAGTTGGAATCAACCCAGGTGCCCATCAACAGATGAATGGATAAACAAAATGTGGTATGTATTACTCAGCTGTAAGAAGGAAGAAAGTGCTAACAGATGGGATAACATGGATGAATCTTGAGGACCTTATGTTGAGTGAAGCAAACCAGGCATTGAAGGATGTACAGGACATGACTTCGCTGATATGAATTAAGCAAATTAAGCAGACTCCAAGATCTATTGTCTGGAAGATAGGTTGACAAGAAAGAGGGAGAGGAAGATTGTGAGCCAAGACCCATATGGATGTAATCTAAGATAAGGTGAAAATGTGTAGTTGTGTATTGCAGGTAAATGACAGGAGGGTAGTGATATTTTTGGGTTGGGTGGTGCAGGGTTGAGAAGTAGTAGATTAGGAAGGGTGGGTTGGAACATCCAGTGTAATGCAGGGATGGTTGGGAGAGGGCCAAGGTGAAAACTGAGGATTTGTGGGTATGTGGTTGAAAGAACAAAATTGGGAAAGCTCTTATGGCAATAGGATAAGGAAGAGTTTTGGATAGGGTGTTGGATGTGGGTGGCATTCAGGACAAGGCATACCTGGATCAGGATTCCAGGGAATGTGTGAGTGAACATTATGTTATAATGTATTGTATAATTGGGTGGAGACCCACATAATGAGTGGGAAGGTATAGGACTCCCATCCTTGGAAGGACTGATTTTTTGACAAATAGACAGGTGAGAGTCTCTCAAGAGCATGGGCAGTTCCTAATAGGAGAGGACAAACCAGTGTGTCAAGACCTCAGTCTTGTTGCATGTAACTATGAATCTTGCTATTGAAAGAGTGTAGCCACTGCTTCATTGTGGGTCCCAAGGAGAGGGGGAAAGAGGAATAGAATAGATTATACAGGGTGTATTTAGTGTTCAATAGCATTGTTCTACATGATCTTACAATGATGGATGCAGGACATAGTAACTATCAAAATTTTTAAAAGTGTATGGTCTAAAATGTAAACCATAATTGAAACCATTGACCATGTTTTCTAGCGATGTTTCACTATTTATATATCAGTTATAACAAAGGTACCATTCACATATAAAAAGGTAATAATATAAGGGGAGGAAAGGGGGAGGATGTTGAATATGAAGGTCTCCTGTATTCTGTATGTGAGTTTGCAGTGACCTAAAATTTCTTTGAAAACAAAATAAAAAATTAGTGAGACACTGGGGAATGAGTGGGAGAAGGTGTCATGGCACAGAAATGATACCTGATATTGTGGTGATGAAAGGAAAAATTAAAAGAATTTTTTGTATATTTCTCATTTTTTTTATATCACAAATTTTAAAATTATTTTTGTTTTAAAATTTTTATGTGTTTTAATTCTTATATTTAAACTTATCATTATTGTTTCATTTTCCTATTAATTGTATTTGGCTCTTGTAAAGGCTTCATTTCTTATGAAGCATTGATCACAGAAGGATTACAACTGGAGCATGGGAGGATCTTTGGTGTGGGGTGTCAGTGATGGGGGATACATGGGAAGAAGTTCACCTGAGCATACATATAAGGTATGTAAAACTATTAAAATATTCATGGGGCACTGTCACAGAGGGTGGAGACTCACACAGCAACCAAGAGAATACTGAGTTCCTACCCTAGAGAACTCTGCCACATTCTATAAGGGAGAAGCAACAGTTCCCCAAGTGCAGGGGTAGTGCCTGGGAAAGAGGAGGATCCACTTATGGGCCATTTTTATTGATGAATGGGCTTGTGAGCTTTTGCTTTTCAAATTGAAACTTGGCCTATTGTCATGGGGTACCTAAGTGTTGCCTCATGGGGGCCTCCTTGTTGCTCATGTGTGGCCTCTCTCTGAGGTAAACTCAATGTATGAATCTATTACCTTCCTTCCAGCATGGGACATGACTCCCAGGGATGAACCTCCCTGACACCAAAGGGTTGCTACCAAGCACCAACTATCAATGCACCTGGAAAAATACCACAAATAAAAGGGGGAATAGGTAAAGTCAAGTTTAAATAGCTAGGAGACTTCAAAGTGAGGCAGAAGGTCATCCTAGAGGTAACACTTATAAACAACTCAGCAGGATCTCATGGACTTCCAAAGTGGATACTGCCCCACATAGTGGGGCTGCTAAGGGATCTGGAGACACCCAGGTCCTATGGTCAGGGTGGATAACTCCAGGGTTTGGTGCCTTGCTAGTTTGACCAACTTAGGAATTTGTGCTCCTGAGAGTGACAGAATTGGACTTCAGTTATATCTTCCCTGCACATGGCTGATCTATCCCTTCTATTTAAACCTATACTTGGTGCTGGAGTTTGTAGGTGTACATCCAGAGACTCAGGTCTTTGGGTTGTCCATGTGTTATCTGGCTCAGAACCTCAGTAGAGTTGCAACACCTACTCTACAGCTCATTGGACTCACCCAGAACAACTGGCAGGGAGATTATGATGGAAAACGACCATCCCAGGGAATAGAGAGAGTCTGCAGCTGCAGGCAAGATAGTCCCATCCATCTTTTCAGGGAATATAAGCCCCCTCTCTATTGGAGGTAGAGTGGACATCACCATCCCAGAATCCTTGGTTTTGGGGTCAGAGCTATGGGCTAGAGTGGACTTACTGGTATTCTACTATAGACTTATTGTGGCTCTAGCAATGGAAGAAATTACAACATTGATGTGGAGGTAGTAGCCACTGGAGGCTCTGTGGGCAGGGAGAAGAAAAACAATTCTAATACAGGAGCATTTTCAGGACTTGAGTATGATCCTGAGTGACATTGCAATGACAGATATAGGCCATTTTATATCATCACATAGTATGCAGAACTGTGTGGGAGAGAGTGTAGACTGCAATGTGAAATACAGTCCATACTTAACGGTAAAAAAACCCCAGTATGTTTTTATTGGTTGCAATGAATATACCACACTAATGAGGGATGTTTATGAGGGAGGATGTGGGAGGTGTGGGGGGTGGGGCATTTGGGAATCCTTACATCTTTTGTGTAACATTTACATGATCTAAGTAACTTTAAAAAATTTAAATAATAAAAAAATAAATTGAAAAATTTGAACAAGATATTCCATACAAACAGTAGCCAAAAAGTGCTAGAGCAGTGATACTAATATCAGACAAAATAGATTTTAAATGCAAATCTGTTATAAGGGATTAAGAAGGTCATAATATATTAATAAAAGTGACACAGGACTGAGAGGGGTTGTTCCCTAGTAGGAATAGGGGTCTGACAGGTGGTGGACAGTGGTTCCTTTGTGGTGAGTTTGGCCAGCTGAGCACTTTTGAAACTTGGAAGGGACCCCAATCCAGTGGGCAGATTGGAGTGGTATCTGCTGAGGCAGGCTGTCACACTCAGTAGCCTGGGAAAGAGAGGAACTTGATTAGATAGGGGGCAGGAATGTTACATAATCAGCAAGACTCTAGAAAACTGAGCTAAAACACATGGGGGAAAGGAGGTGCATAGTTTTCTGGAGGCTGATTAATCAAGGGGACAGTTTAGCTCACTGGAGGAATTCCTGCCTTGCATATACCAGGCCTCTCTTTCAATTATCTAGTCTCCATTTCAAAAGTAGATAGGGCTATCAGGCATCCAGCTAATATATCATGGCAGGGAATATATAGACTTTTTTATTTTAAGAATTCATGGAGAGGAGAGCAAGATAGTGTCTTCCATTTAGCCTGTTTGTTAATAGTTCTCTCTCTAATCACTCTGGTCATAAATAATACTCTATATATCCTTCTTTTCTCTATTTGGAGTAGGCACTCCAATTTTCCCCCTATCATTCAACACTGCTTAAATGAGTTAAATATTCAATTTGCTAAACCTAATAAGCCCCTTTTCCAAATTTTATCAATACAATTATTATCCCCTCTCCTTTTTCACCCCTTTCGAATGCTCTGGCCCTAATCTTCTTCCTCCAAAGGAATATAGAATAAAGCAAATAAATACAACAAGGGGAAGAAAGTATCAACAAGCAATCTTAACATACACACAGAATTACAAGTCAAATAAAACTCTAGAGCAAAGAGAGAAGCTAAAGACTTTCCATCCTCTGTGTATAGTGATTGTGTCTACCAACACTATCTCCTCCCCTTCCTTCATCTTTCTACCTTCAGCTTTCTGTGGTGGTTCTTATAATCCACCTTTTTTCATTTGCTCCCAATTTCACCCTTGTTAACTTCTATCTTGGCTATTCTGTTCTCTTTTATTTCTTTCATTTTATACTAGCTTTTTTCCCTCAGCCTATTCATTATTAGTTCTTTCTCTCAACATTTTGGTCATTTAAAATAATCTCTCTCTATATATAGTTTTTTCTCTATTCGGAGAAGGCACTCCAATTTTTCCCCTATCAACCTACGCTGCCTACATGAGATAAATATTCAATTTGCTAAATATAA
>PVKH010050344.1:0-10015 GCA_004027955.1 Chaetophractus vellerosus | reverse complement strand
GGTTTCTCGGTGCGTCTCATCTTGGCTCTCCTTGTGTCACTCTCCTGTTACGTCATCATCTTGCTGCGTGGCTCGCGGGGCCTGGCGGCTCACCTGCGCCTCAGGCCTGGCGGTGCACCCACTCACAGGGCCTAGTGGCGCACCCACTCATGGGGCCTGGCGGCTCACCCACTCACGGGGCCTGGCGGCTCACCCACTCACGGGGCCTGGCGGCTCACCCACTCACGGGGCCTGGCAGGGCATGTCTCTTTAAAGACACAGCTCCTGGTGGCGAGGACAAGACAGCACAATTTCAGCCGCCATTTGTATTTTCACCTCATACTCTGGTATCTCTTGGGGGAAGAGAAAAGTAGAATCCATCCTGACCTCAGATGCAAAGGTTTGGAAACTTTCTGCATTCTGTAAGACACCCTACTATACGGTGTTGGGGGGCTGGGAAACTAAACTCAACTTTACTACCACTCATATCATAAGTGCCATCAGTGCAGCCATCCCAGCTGCTCCAAGCCCCTTCTGGGGAGCTGCCCCTCCTGGAAATGCCCAGAAGGCCATACCCCCGCCCCTTCCTGGGTGCTGACTACAGGCTTTAAACCCAACTATGTCTTTCTGTTTGATGGTTTTATATTTTTTCTATTATTATTTCTAATGTATTGAATCCAAAGGTGTCTGCTCTGTCTTGCGTGGAAATCCCACCTGTCCTTTGGGCCACAGGTATCACACGTCCAGCTTTATCCACTCCACCTCAATTGTCCTGCCTTGCTCTAAGTCCTCCCAGTTTCCAAAAAACCACAAGCATGCTTCCGTTCTCCCTTGACTTATTTGCCTCCAGCAATGGATGCTGTGAACCATTTCCCTTCTCTTTCCTGGGCTCTGGAATGCAGCACTCTCCCATATTTCCCCTTCCTTAAATAGTTTGGGCCTTTGTAAGACAAAGCTGGGTTCAAATTCTACCGCTGCCATTCGCCAAGTTTCTCATCCTCTTAAACCTTCCATTTCCTCGCCTGCAACAATGGGATTATTCACCATTCAAAAGGTTGTTGGAGGAATAGACCAAATAACACATGTAAAGATTTTGCTAAGCCTGAGATGCTTGAGAAAATGCTAAGGCCGCCCCCCCAATCCCTCGCATCCCCCCTTTAATTGCTGTTGCCCTTTAAGGTTCGCACATTGCTTGGCTTTGGACATGGGTCTCTTGCCTGGGAAGACCAGGAAGTCCCGCGTGTGGTGTAGGCTCGTGGGGACTGGGGGTCACGCAGGTTGCACAGGTGGGGACCCTGCTCCAGCACTGGGTGCCGGGTGGACTGGCACCGCGGCACGTTCAGCCAGTGTCACATTGGAGTCTCTGGGTTCGCGGCCCAGCAGCTGCAGGATGTTGGCCAAATCTCCTGACCTTCCTAAGCCGTTTTCTCTGTGCACCTTTCACAGGGTTCGAGAGAGGAGTGACGAGAGGATGGCTGTGAAGCCCCACTGAGCCCAGTGCCTCGCACAGGGTAAGTGCTCTCTAACGCTTAGCTCATCACATCATCCTTGTCGTCGTCACCGTCATCAAGTTCATCGATCCACCAAATGTCCTAAGTGTAAAGAGGAGTCTTCTACGACTACGGTGATGGTGACATTGCTCTAGGTTTATAAGATGGAGGGCGGTAGGCTGTGGAAGGCGCTCACAGCCCAGGAACTGGTTTACCTAGCCAGGAATTGCCGTTTCCTACCTACGCTCGTGAACGAGTGCCCACTCTCTGCCAGCAGCTGCAGGAGGTACAAGGTTAGGTCCTGGCCTGCCACGTCCATCTGCAGGATCGACTGATGCAAAGGGCAGCCTTCAATGACGGGCACGAAGTACGTCGCTCCTGCTCCGGACTCGATGGTGGTTCCTAGGCGAGAGAGGGCACTGGCGTCAAAACGCAGGTGCAGGGCGTCCCTCATCAACTGTCGAGTCTACAGGAAGAGGGCCGAAGGGGCGTCCCTGGAGGGGAAGCCACAGGGTCTGAGGAGCAAGCCTTCCTCCCACACAGAGGAGTGTCTAGGACGGGGCCGACCTGGGCGAGGCCAAGGGCGGGCCGTTCAGGCAGGAAGCCTGGGACGTGCAGGTGAGAGCAGGTGCGGACAAGGGGGGAGGGGACCCCTGTGGTGTGGACCACCTTCTCCTCCAGGTGCCGCGCAGGGAAGGGGACAAGGGCGGTCTCTGAGGGGCACCCTGAATGTCCGGGGCGTCTGAATGCAGCTACGGAGGCGTCCATTTAGTTAACAAGGTGATCTCGCCATCCCGGCTAGTCAAAAGGGCGTGGAGCGGTGATGGGGACACACGGCCTCACGGCGGGTGACGCTGCAGCTCGTGGAGCTGTCTGGAGCTCATTAGGAGTCGGCTCCTTTAACTGCTGAGTCTGGGCCCGAAACCAGGAACTTCTCTATCAAATGTCGCAGAAGTGAGTCTGAGGACTCGCTACGATGGGCTGTAGGAACTCGGTTTTCCCTCCAGCCTGAACATAACAGGAAAGCAGGCAAAGTACAGGAAAAACCTTAGCTAATACCATCCTTAACGGTGAAAGACTGAAAGCTTTCCCGCTAAGATAAAGACCAAGGCACAGGGGAGCGGATGTAGCTCAAGTGGTTGAGCGCCTGCTTCTCATGTACAAGGTCCCAGGTTCGATCCCCAGTTCCTCCTAAAAACAAAAAACAAACAAGCAAACAAACGAAAAAAACAACTCAGGGAAGCCGGTGTAGCTCAGTGGTTGAGCGCCGGCTTCCCTCATACAAGGTCCTGGGAGAAATTCTCAGCCCCTGTACCTCAAAAAAAGAATGAAGTATAGATGTCTGCTCTCTACACTTCTATTCATTACTGTAATATGCTACTGGAGCTTCTAACTGAAGTAACCAGGCAAGTTTAAAAAACATATATCCAGTTTGGAAAAAAAGAAGTAAATCTGTCTTTTTTACAGACAATATGACTGCCTAACTAGAAAATCTGATGGACTCTATCAAAACACAACAACAACAAAACACAATTTATTAGCACTAATAAATGATTTTTAAGGCTTCAGGATACAATACCAACATACATAAAACAACTGTATTTCTCTACACTAACAATTAACAGTCAGAAATTTAAAAATACAATTTACAATAGCATCAAAATACATGAAATACTTAGAGATAAATCTAGCAAAATATATGCAAGATCTATACATTTTAAACCACAAAACATTGCTAAGAGAAGTTAAGGAAGACCTAAGAGATATTACTTATTCAAGTGTTGGAAGAATCAATGTTAAGATGCCACTTCTCTCCAAACATCTGTAGATTCAATGCAATTCCAGTCAAAATCCATGAAGGCTTTTTTGTAGAAATTAACAGGCTGATTCTAAAATTCAGATAGGAAATGCAAAGAACCTAAATTAGCCAAAATATTTTCAAAAACAGGAGAACGAAATTGTTGCATTAACATTACCTTATTTCAAGATTGAATACGAAGCCATAATAATTAAGGCAAGGTGGCATTGATCTAAAGTTAGACAAAGAGATTGATGGGACAGAATAGAGAATCTTAGAAATATGCCCACACATATATGGACAACTGATTTTCAAAATATGTGCAAAAGCAATTCTGTGAAGTAAGGATAGAATGATAGTCTAGTCAACAAATAGTGTAGGAATATTGGGTAGCCACATGCCAAAAAAGAGAAATTCAATCCATACTTCACAACACAGACAAAAATTAATTCAAAATGGGATCACAGAACTCAATGTGAATCTAAAAACTAGAAAACTTCTAGAAGAAAACAGAAGTAAACCTTTGAGACCTTCAATTGGGCATATATTTTTTGGCTAGAACACCAAAAGCACAGTACCAAAAGAACAAATTGATAAATTGGACTTCAGCAAAATTTAAAACATCTGCTCTTCAAAAGACACTATTAGGAGAATGAAAAGTCAAGCCATAGATTGGGAGAAAATATTTGCAAAACATATATCTGATAAAAGACTTGTGTCCAGGATATAAAAAGAATTCTCAAATGAATCCTCAAAAACTAGCAACCCACCAAAAAATGGGCAAAACATTTGGACAGACATTCAACAAAAGTAGATATATGGATGGAAAATAAGCACAGGACAACGTGCTCATCACTGGTCACTAGGGAGATGCAAATGAAAACCACAGTGGGATGCCACTGTCCATCTATGAGAGTGGATAAAACTAGAAACATGTGGAGGACCTGGAACTCCCACACATGGCTGGCGGGAATGCAAACGGGTGCAATCGCTTTGGAGACTAGTTTGGCACATTTCACTTTTAGGTATTTACCCAAAAGAAATGACGGCATATGTCCATGCAAAGAACATTCTCCATGAATGTTCATAGGAGCTTTATTTACGATAGCCCAAAGGTGGAAGCAACCCAAATGTCCATTCATGGGTGAAGAGAAAAACAAAGTGTGGTACAGTCACACAATGGAATGCTACTCAACAATTAATATGAACTATTGCTGTGTACAGCCACGTGGATGAATCTCCAAATATACTGAATGAAAAAAAGACACACAAAAAAAGAGTACAGCCTGTATGATACCATTTACAGAAAATTCTAGAAAATGCAAACTAATCTATAAAGAGAGGAAGCAGAAGGATGGTTGTCTAGGCAGAGTGTGGAGGGTGGCAAGGAAGCATTCAAGGGAGCTGGATATGTTTACTACCGGGGTTGTGGTGATGTATTCCAGGGTGTGTCAATGTGTCAAAACTCGTCAGGCAGCCCTTTAAACATGTGTGGTTTATTGTATATTAATTATACCTCCATAAGGCTGTTTTAAAAAGGGCAAGTGAGTTAACCCCTGGTGGGAAATTGTTTAACAAGGGAAGGAGTTTGAAAAAGGGCTGGGGAGCGTGGCTTTGGTGGAGTTTCATTTTTCCGCGCTGAGTGCCACCAGCCAGAGGGTCGGGGCGGGTGTGAGCTCGTGAGGGCAGGCCTTCCACAGGGCCACTCACCAGAAGTTTGGCCGGAGGAGTATAAAGAAAGGACTCCTTGGTTGGCTAAGTACAGGGCAGGTACGTTGAAAGTCTCAAACATGATCTACAGAGGAAAATCAGCAATCACCAGCAGCCCGGCCAGCAGACAGGGGAAAGCTTTTCCTTAGTTACCCAGGAGCAACGCGAACCCCACTTGGAGGTTCTGAATCCTCAGGGGCTCAGACAGCACGTTCCTCATCCCAGCTCTGCCTCTAACCAGCTCTGTGACTCAGTCTCCCAGTCTGTGAGATTTGCTCACTCTCTTTCCTCCTCCCTTGCATGGAATATCACGAGACTGGTCAGAGAGCATAATACCATCTTGTACTGTCTTGTAAACTATAGTTTTGTCGTGATGGTCATAATGCTTAATTCCCCAAAGCTCTGGGGACCCATCATTGTTCCCTTGGCTGAACAGCCCCTGCTTTCTGCTCCCTTACAGGGAGGGGTTGGGGGAAAGATGTTGCAGAAATCCTCACACTTTCACTTGCTATAATTTGCTTCTTTTTATAATAATAGAATCAAGTCAAGCTACCATTTATTGTGTTTCCCCCACTTGAAAGACATTGCTCGGGCAAGAAATATTCGCTGGATGCCAACTATTTGACAGGGGCAGAAGGAGCGAACAGGAGAGAGACTCCTTTACTGGTCTTTACTGCCCATGGTGAAACCCCCAAGCAATGCGACATTTTATCCCTTTTGTTAGCAGGTGGCAGAAGCGGGACGTGAACTCAGGCTGCCAGGGGACTCGACAGGCCCTGGCCCCCGTGAAGTTGGCTGGGTGAGCGCAGGATCCTCACACAAGATGGCGGAGCTCTGGTTACAGCACAGTCCTTGCCCAGGGTGCGCCACTAGAGGGCAGCATTGCGCCTAGGCCTGGGCCGCTGGCTCAGGTTCCAGGGGTAGCTGGAAGCAGGAGGCACTGCAAAGGGCAGATTGGGGCGTCCTGGCTGCTGGCGTCTGGCAACGTCATTGAGTTAGTGCCTCTCTCGGGGGACCCCTGGGAATTTGGATACTGGCAGAGGGGAGAGGGAAGGAACCACAGGTGGGAGGGTGGTTTTTGTGATCCAAAACGTACAAAGACCCCACCCCCTAAAAAACCCCACAAAGACCAACCGCACCTCCTGCAGGCCAACCATGGGCCCACAGGTCACAGAATGTAGACAGGTCTTCAAGGTTGTTGTGGCCAAACTCCCATCTTACAGATGAGAAAACTGAGGCCCAGGAGCAGTAAGACTCAGCTTTTACGAAATGCTCCCTTAAGTAGCTAAACACTGTTTCCAGCCTATATGAGGATCTAAGGCACGGCAAGGTCACCCATGCTGGTAGAGCTGGGGCCAGAACCTGGGGTCTGAAATGCCAGGCCAGTCCCTTTTCCACACACCTGGTTGATCCCAGCATTGGTTTTTCTTTTGGGACATGGCATCCCCAAATCCTATTAAATGCAGATTTACTCCAAGAGGAAAATAAGCCCCCTACTTCCCAGTCCCTCCCTGAGGACTCCTGGAGGCTGGGCAGCTGGTCGGAGGGCTTTGGCAGGGAAGCCAGTTCCCATGCGTGACAGAGAGCACGGGGTGGTGCTCACGGGGGCAGAAAAGTGCCCTTGTGGGTGGCTGGTGCTGGCTGTTTGCCATTTGCCCCTGCAGAGGTGTCCACCTTTCTCCCCCACTCTGCCTGGGCTGTGTCAACAGTCTCCCTTTCCTTGGGCAGCCTGTTGGGTTCTGTTAATTGGGCACCAGAGGGAGACCCGAGGGAGGCAGGAGAGAGAGGTCAGGTATTGACGGCCCAGTTCCACCGCTGAGTCACCTCGGGAGGGCTGTGTCCCCCCTCTGAAGCCACAGCTCCTGGCAGGAGGCCTTCTCGCGGGTCCTGGCAGCCACCCGCTGTTTTCAGGCTTAAGGGTATTCACAGCTCCCCAGCGTGGTGGTTTGGAGCTAAGTACCCCAGGAAAACATGTTCTCCATCTTGGTCCTTTCCTGTGGCTGTGAACTCAGGTAAACGGGCCCTTTAGACGACATTACTTCAGTTAAGGTGCGGCCCCGCCGAGTTGGGACGGGCCTTAATCCTGTTACCGAAAGCCTTACAGGGAAAGTATCGAAGAGAGAAAGACCAGAGGGAGCAGCCAGAAGCTGGAGGTCAGTGGAACCCGGGAGGGAAAGGAGAGGCCGGGAGAGGCCGCCATGTGCACTGCCATGTCACAGCGGCGCCAGGGACCAAGGACCGCCGGCAGCCGGCTCCAGAGCGCCACGGCCTTCTGGGAGACAGCATGGCCTTGATGTCGGCCTGACTTTGGACCTCTCCCAGCCTCAAAGCCACGAGCCACTAAATCCCTGCTGCTTAGCTGACCCGTGGCGTGGTGTTGGCTTTGCCGTCTGCCGCCAGCTCAGGCACGCCGCGCCACCCCGGTTGCTCCTCCTAAAGCCCGTGCTCGTCTCTGTGCAGCAGCTCTCCATTAAACTCTGTTCACAACCATCCCGGGAGACTGCACCTCCGCTTTCCCGCTGGGACCCTGCCTGATCCAGTTAGGGGGCAGGTTCGGGGGAGCAGGGCGGAAAGGCAGACAGCGGGCCCAGGAGGGGGCCGACCCTGTGGCGTGGGAGCGGCCTGCTTCCCCGGGTGAGGGGCCGTCCTGCCTTCCTCTCTCCAGCTTGCTGGGGCCCTGGGGGCAGCTTCCGTGGTGCCGAGGCTGCCTCGGGGCCCAGCTGTGGCCACTTCCCAGCCCTGATTGTGCACGTGTGGCAGGAGGATTCACTGGCCCGACTGGGGCGGAAACTCACACCTGCTCTGCGACTGCCGCGCTGCCTTTTCTGGGTGGTGGCACACACCTCCACCAGGCCGGGTGGCGCGAGGCTCCCGGGCCTGTCCTTGGGTCACCACTTCCTGTCGGAGACACGGCTGTGCCCCAGGGACTCTGGGCCAGGCGTCAGCCCTTGCTGCTTGCTGAATTAGCTCATCTCTGTCCTCATTAGAAGCCAAGGCCTGCCCTGGCCCTGCCGCCACATCCCACCTGGTCCCCGGCTCCACCCCCAGGAGGACCTGAGGGCTGCAGTGGGGGCACCCCCTCCCCTCATCAGTCTGAGCTTTTGCAATCCAGTGCAGTCCAGTGCAATCCAGTACAATCCAGTGCAATCCCGCCAGCACATGCGGTGGGAGGCGGGGGGAAGAAAAGAATAAGACGCTGGAGCTTTTTTCTCAGAATTAGACCTCCAAGGAGCACATGCTTGAGCTAGCCGGGGCGGTAGAACCAGGCAGTCGGCCGAGGCTGGGTGTAATGGTTTGACAGTTTTATCTAATTATGAATTCCAAAAATATCAATTGAATCATGCCTGTAAACTGATCTGTTCATCTGGGCATGATTGGGTTATGATTAGGGCATTAACTGGGCCACGTCAGGAGGGCATTGAGCCCCGCCCCTCAGTGGGTGTGGTCTCAGGTATAAAAGGCAAGGCAGCAGATTTGAGAAGCAGTTCTGATGCTGGAGAGGAGCGCTCCAGGAGAAGACAAGTGAGCTGTTCGCTTGATAGTCTACAGCTGGCCTTGTGGAGAGACGCAAAGCAGAGAGCCTCATGGTCTACAGCTGAACTTGTGGAGGAAACAGAAGCTAAGCCCGGAGAGAAACGCAGCCCCAGGAACAGAGGAACCCAAAGGCCTGAGCCCTTGCAGACGTCGGCAGCTGTCTTGCTCCAACACGTGGACTTTGGTATGAGAAGAAACTTATGCTTTGTGGCCTGGTAACTGTAAGCTTCTACCCCAAATAAATACCCTTTATAAAGACCGACCAATCTTTGGTATATTTCCAAAGGCACCCCTGTGGCTGACTAATACACTGGGCTACCAGTTAGCAGCCGTGTGATCTTGGCCGAATTCCTTCAATTCCCTGGTGCTTAATTTCTTCCCCTGTAGAGGGGACAAGACTTGCCTGCCCCATACGGGGGCTGTGAGGCCTAATGAAATAATGTGTATTAAACGCTTAGCCGGGTTCCTGATCACGTGGCCAGCTCTCGAGTGGCAGCTGATAACCTTGTGCTCAATGTCAAAGGGCTGTTTCCCCACGGGGGCGTTTTACCTGCCCCAGAGGAGCAGGAGGCGGCCGGGCTGGGCCCCCGTGGCCTGTGCCCTCAGCCCCTCACCCAGAACCTGGCCCCGCTACCTGTGATATTCTCTCCTTGTTGGACGTGGCAGTCAACGGTGGCTCTGTCACCAACAAAGGGTGCTGCTCCGGCGGCACGCGCAGCACCTGGTAGAAGGCGTGATGCCAGATCTGAGGAGAGAGGGTCGGCACAAGTAAATCCTTTCTCAGGCAGCAGCAGCGCTTCTGCAGACGGACGGAAACCGTCTGCACGACGGAGCGGTCTTGTGAGGAACGGGCGGTTGCTGACTCAGTTTATGAACCAGCAGGAGGGAGGGGGTGACTTTGGACAAGATAAATAACCCTTGTTCATACACCCGGCCTTGACTTGGGAAGTGGGACAAAGAAAGATTTGTAAGTCACGGCCCCTGAGTCAAGGACCTCGCGGTCTGCCAGGGGAGGCAGATTTGAACACACGCTACAGGGGGATGCGTTCCCCGGCAGGGCAGCGCAGGCAGGGACCGTGGCGTCAGGAGCACGGGTTTGTAGAGCTGGCTCTAGTCCTGCGGCTACCACTCAGCAGAGGCATGACCCTGGGCAAGGGGCTTTCGCCGTTTCCTCACCTTGGAAGTGGAGGCTTTTTATGGTGTGCAGAAAAGGCCCAGTATCGTGCTAGGCACGCAGTAGGTGCACAGTAAACCAGGGCCATGCATAAAGTTTATTATATTATGCATAAAGTCTGCTCCTGGGATTGGAGACAGAGGTGGAGAGGTCACTGGGGGAAGGTCTGTGGAGGAGGGAGCTTCAAGGAAAAGGGGACGGCACGTGCAAGAACTTGGAAGCCTGACACATGGCGCCCCTGGAAACAGCAAAAGCCAGCCTGGTGGGTGCTCGGTCCTCACTGGATTGAAGCAGAGCAGTGTTGTGAGCAGGTGTGAGCACTAGAAGAAT
>PVKH010050343.1:0-10011 GCA_004027955.1 Chaetophractus vellerosus | reverse complement strand
AATTCATAAGGTTTATAACTTTCAAACCAGTATTTGGAGGACCAATTTTAGTACAATAGCTTCTTTTTGTGATTTGTATGTATGATGTACCTGACTATTATTTAGGGTTTTTCATGATTTTTATTATTTTGTTTGTTTTCACATTTTCCCCCATTCTGATGGTCTATCTCTAGGCACTTTGTTCAAGAACAATTTTAGAATATATATCAGGAATAAAATTAAGTGCTGTCCCACAGGTCCAGAGTCTATGAAAATAGACGAAAATAAGTGGCTGGCTGGCTGTTTGTGGCCATCTGTAGCTTGGGGGAGCCATTAGTGTGTTTGGTGCATCCAAGAAAACCCTTGGCTTCTCCTTGGCTAGACTCTGTAAGGTCCGATGAATAGGAGCAGGACTAAAGACAATTATAGACCCGACTGGCGGGCTTTTGGCCAAAATGCCCAGGAAACCACAGATTGCCATGTGGTGGAAGAGAGGAAGAATGTTAAAGGAAGGATGGCAGGAGCTTTCTGGCACGTAATGTGGAATCTCTGCTCACCTTTTCGCCGATCACATCCTCAAGAACCTTCCTGGTAGGCTGAAGTCTAGGACCCTACCTGACTCTCAGACATCAGAGACCACTTTCTCCATGTTTTGCACTGCATAATCTGTCTTTGCCAGGAAGGGAGCCCATTCCCAGACTCCAGGATTATCAGGTGGGAGGAGACAACCCGTTCACTAAAAGCTGACTGTAGTCTATCTCCTTTCCATACTTATAACGAGCATAGCAGTGAGATGACAGAATGCCTGCTTCTGCTTCTGGCCACACTTACCTTTTTTTCCTAGATTTATTTCATTTATTTATTTCTCCCCACCCCCTCCATATTTTGCACTTGCTGTGTCTGTTCATCTTTCTTGTTTCTTTAGGAGGCACTGGGACCTGCGATGTGGGAAGGAGGTGCCTAATTGCTTGAGCCACCTCCACTCCGTGCTTTGTGTCACTCATTATGTTTTTCCTCCTCATGTCTCTTGTTGCATCATCTTGTTGTGTCAGCTCTCTGCGCTGTCCTTTGTGCCAGCTCACTGTCTTCTTTAGGAGGCACCAGGAACCGAACCAGGGACCCCTCCATGTGGTAGGTGGGAGCTCAATCACTTGAGCCACATCTGGTTCCCCACCCTTACTTTTGACAACAGTGTAACTCTTAAACATGGAAAACTTCTGAAAACTATCCTATGAGGGTTTTCAAAAAGCTCACTTACCCACTAAGTTTAAAAATTGCATCTTGGATAGACAATGGCATAAATAATTAAATTCTTATATTTTAAAAGTCTATGATGTTTTAAGTGAAGCAGGGAAAATTTTAAGGACTCTGGCTAAATTCCATAGCTGTATCTCAGACAGTGTTCCTCAAATCTGTGTCATCGCTAGACAAAGGCAATTAATTGTACTAGTCTGTTACCAAGGAAGCAATTTTCATCATTTAATAGGAACCAATCAGAACAAACTCTGAGATATACTGTGAGGGTTTTTTTCTCTCCATGTACAAATCAGTGCATGGTACAAGTTGTTCAAAGCCAAGCACATTTTGCTATGTTCCCTAGGGTAAAAAAATATCAGAAAAGGGATTAAGTTGTTTTTCCCTATGGTTTTCAATAAGGTATGTGTCTAAGAGCAAATGCAAGACCCTTAAAAACTAAAATGTACTCCAAAATCACACAGGCTTTTTTCTTGGCCTTACTGACATCTGACAGCTACCAGAATGAAAAGGGGTTCTCTGTCACAGGCAGGTAGGCTCTGCAAGTCTTCACCTTGCTCTGGGTAGTCATGTAATCACTCATCTTTTGTAGCTGAGAACCCAGGCTTTAAAATGAGGAGAAATGGTTTTGAAAGTATGACATTTACCAAATTGAGATTTAAAAATACATACCCCCATCAAATCATATTTATTCCCAAAGATTATTCTTTTGAAAACAAAATCCAAGGAAACTTAGGTGTTGCCTACACAGATGTTTGAATTCTGATTTTTTTTCACACTAATTTTAAAATGAAATACCAAAACAAATTTTGGTTTCCATGATAGGGGATCTCTGGCTCAAGCTTATTAACTCTTTGCCATTTAGCATTTAAAATTCCACATGGATTGAGATTACTTTATGTTTATATCTAAATTTATATATAAGAACATGAGTGTCACATAGAGAATCACACATACACACACACGACACAAACGCCCTGCAGAAAATGTTGGCTAAACTGGGTGCTGGTAATTATCCCATGGCCATGGCAGTTGTTTTCTTGTTTTGCTCCACCCTGGGTATCTTAGAGCCCTCAGCAGTGTAGTGCTACATGGATTGTCTGGCCTGTGGAGACCTTTCTGTCTGGGACAGTACCATTCTGTCTAGACAGGGAGAGACCATATGTTTTGGTTGTTATTCTCAGAACCAAAAGCACCTTCCTGGAGCCCTTCACTGAGGCTTCCTTTAAAAAAAATAATAAACCTCGAATTAGAAAAATGCTTGTTGCAGAAACCCTTGCAGCGTCAAACTATGATTTAACAGCGATGTGTTTGTTACTTAATTTTATAGAGCAGTTTGCCCTCTGCAATAGAAAGCCGCAGGCTGCAAGCAAATGCTCTTCCAGCCACGGCAGTTATCTGTGAAAGAGGGCAGTTTGCTTGCAAATGATGAACAAAATTCCTCTTTGTGGGGAAGGAGTGTGAGCCTGACAGTCCAAAATGTCTGGTTTAAAACACTGCTGCCTTAAAATTGCTCAGCAGTAAGCTGTTCCCAATTAGACCTTGACATAAATGCACTAGCTTTAACCACAAAAGTCAAAATCTTAGATGTACATGTGATTCCAAGAAACATTAAACATCAAATAGAAATATTATAATCCACATGAAGCTTATTTCTATGCAGGTGTTAACCCAGTAGTTCAAAGTTACTTTTTCTATTTAATGAAGGGAACTGGTTCAATAAAAGTTTATATGCTGCATGTTCTCCATACTGTACATGCATTCTTTATATTATGTGTTATTCTCTTTGCTATAATGAAATCTTCAAAGAGCTAAAATGCCCTGTGGTGAACAGAGTTTCCAGATCAGACACCACGGGGGCAAATAACTTTTGCACGTTTTGCCTGGACATAGTGGAAGAAGTGTTATTTTGTTTGTAATGGTACTTAGAAAAAAGATCCAGATCACCATTTTTAAGAATCTCTCAGGAAAAATAAACGTTAGCCTATCCTCTCTGAGCTAATCATAGATTCCCATTTCAAAGAACTAATATTCCCAGAAAGGTACTTTTTGAAGAGATGTTTTGCATTTATTTGTAAAGAAGTCTTACTATGGGCCATTGTGAATTGAAAAAGGAAATCCCTGTTACGTAGAACTAACTTATTTTCTCAAATGATAATTTTGAAGAGGCATCTTGTTTATCTTATTAGACAAACAAGATGAAAAAAAGATTCAGTTATATCCCTGTATGTCATGAGAATATTGAAAGTGTGCCACAGTCTATCCAGTACTCCGAATGCCTCATTCACATTTACAAAATTAACTTTAAAAATTCAGACTTGTTGAGCTTGTTGCACATGTGGATAAATTTTAATGCTCTTACCTCCACCTCAATCTCCTGATATACTCATTTGAGAACTATATCTACTGAATCCCTCCAATTTCTTCATCTTCAATTTTCATCTTCACATGTGTAGCTTTGTCATTATAGGTTTTACCAAATATTTGAAATTTATTAAATTTTTACATTATCACAGTTAAAATGAAGCATTCATCTTTTTGGCTTCCATCAAGCTAATTAAAATGATAATAATAGCAAGGACAAAGTGAAATATGGCTGGTACCAAAGAGCATGTAGCAAGTTAGGAACAATAAGAAAATTTTAACTTTAATCTTCAGACCCAAAACCTATCAAATCCAGATAATAAGCACACTAGATAGAATAATTCTTATCCTGAATAATGCCTTGCACTTCGCTGGCATTAAATTGTAAAACATAAATAATAGCAAATAAATCATAATATTTAAGAACAATTACTGGCTAGTCCACTTAGATCTTCCAAGTAATACGTTTTTGGGTAGTTGCTGTATTGCCTGTCAAATAAAATGAAATCACAAAGATACAGAACAGTTTCTTTCAGAAACTGCCTTTTGATTTGGCACCTGTTATGGTGTCTTGAAGAAAATATCAATTTAACTGACAGTTTTTGAAAGAAAGTAGATATTATAATATTTTAAAATTTCCAAATATTAGCTTGTGCTCATGGCTGTCTTAGAATATGTTGTATCCTGACTAATCTCATATCCTGAGAAACTGAGGCAATGAATAAACTCAAGTTATCTTCAAAACTGCAAGGGAACTAAAAAAATAGCCATTTCAGACTTCAGAATTCCAGTGTTTGAGGGCATAGTATTTCTTAATCATAACCTCTTACACCTTAATTTCCATGGTTTATCCTCAGATTTCTTTTCTTTTTTTCCCTACTGTTTTAATAATAAATTTCCCAGGAAATTGCCCAATAATTGTCACATAAGGGAGACAGCTGTTCCACAGAAAAGAGCAATTTTATTTTATATTGTATCTTTTAACATATATGTATGTGAAGTCTCATAAATTGTGTGAAACTAGCAGCATTGAATAAAGGTAAGGCTATAATGGAATTTGGAAAATGTGATTCTGTAAAAAGCTAATATAATCATGTGGACTTCTAAAGATCAAAATTTATCAAAGAAAAGAACTTTGAAAACCTAGAGAAGTGATGGGTAACGAGTCTCTTACTTTGACTTACCTCATTTTCCCCAAATATAACCTTATAACCTTACTCCAGTTTTCTGTTATTCCATCTGACTCTGATCACTTTGAAAAAGTTTTTTCCCCTGATTATTAAAACAAGTAATACTCCTTGTGGAATTTGTGGGGGGAAAAAAGAATGTAAAAGAAGAAAATAATTTCTCATAATACTGTCACCTGGATAAAACCAGTGTTAATTTGTCATTTATTTCTAGCTCTTTTTCCCCTGTGCAAGGGAAATAGAAGGAATAGTTAGAAAAATACATGAGTGTGAATATGTGGTAGCTTTTGTTCATTTTCATTTATGAGATAGTAGTCTCTGTAGTCATTCCAAATATCTATCTGCCTTGAGGCAATTAAGATTTTACCTCAGAGATGAACAGAAAAAGGTTTAATTTCCAAAATTCAAAGTGGGATTTTTTTTTCTCAATAAGCCACTGCTCTCTGAGAAAGACAGGATTTTGTTTGTTTTGAGTTCAGGGCTAGCGGGGGTCATCCTTTGTACCCCTCCCTTCATAGAACATTTTTGTAATTGTTCTGCACTGAGGAAGGTTTCCCAAATTCCAACATCTTCTCCTTTAACTCTTCAAGTACCAGGCTTGATAGATTAGAATACAAATTCAGCAGCTGAGAAGCAACCAGCTAAACAGGAAAACAAAACAAAACAAAACAAAAAACAGGTGGGACCCCTATCTTTTCTAGTAGGGATGGAGGAGAGTGGGAAAATCAAGATTCAGAAGTAGGTGCAAGCATGAGTGGATCACCTCCACTCTCCACCCTTCTCCGCGCTATGTTGTGCTTTGGGTGGCTGTCCTGTACTTCCTTGCCCATTGGGTTCAGCCAATGAAAAGCAGACATTCAGAGAGTGGGAGACTGGAGTATGTATTCCCCAGTTCCCTACTTGCCAATCTACCAGCATCCCTCAAGTGAAGACAACAGCTCCTACCAGGCTTCATAGAGTTACTTTTTTCAGTTCCTGGTAACCACTTTCTCTTCTTAAGCTGTCAGTCCAAAGGATCATAAAACCTTTGACAGCTCCTATCCCGGGAATGATTTACCATCCTTTGTTGGATTCTGTAAACCAAGGTGTTTTAAACTCCAGGTTTGAAAATAGGCACCTCATTTCCCTATTTGATTAAGCCCTCTGTATCTTGGGGAAGACCTTGACAGGCAAGAGCAGACATGTGGGTTCCTATTTCCTTTACAAAATGTGCATTGCCAATTTGGGTTCTTATTTCCTTTACAAAATGTGCATCGCCAAGAGGGGGTAACATAGTAACGTAGAAAAGTTGGGGAGAACATCAAAAGTAACATGCCCTGTCTACCTCCCTGAATGAACATCCTGGAGAAGAGCTGTTTGTAGAGGACTCAGTCAACATGTCATAGTTAAGAAGTCAAAGTGTAATCAAACAGCCATAGGAATTAGTTTCACTCCCAAGCCTGCTTGGATCCCTGTTGCCATTACAGTGTGGTATGACTCTTATCTATCTAGCTAGCTAATCTACACATTTATCATTTATTCTATCATTCAACCTACAATCCACAAAATATTTTTAGTATATATTGTAATCAACATTGGAATCATGAAACTTTGAATTCTCCGTTTTTTCATGAACATCTTTTCCATGTACAATGGCTTAATGAGAACTGGCTCAATTTGTTGGATTGCACAATGTGATCAAGTTTACTGCCCTATTAGCATAAGTAGTTACTTTGCCTCAAGGCTACAGGTAAAGAGCTTTTTTTTCTTTTAACATCAAGCTTTAGAACCTTCAGAGAAGCCTGAGAAGCTCTGAAAGCTCCAAATAGCCATCATCAGATCTAAGCAGCTGTAAAACAACAAGGTTCATCTCAACACATAAATGTAACAGCAGACATACTTAATAACTAACCATAGCTGAACACTTTCAACTTATCTCAATCTGGTTGGAACCTGTCTTATATATATATATATATCCCCATTAAACCCCAAAATATCATGCTATCAAATAATATTTAAACATAATTTCCATTTTTATATGGCTCTCTTTATATGATATACTGCATTTATAGGAAAATAAAAATGCTGTTATTAAAAATTTTATAATGTACATTTTGCCCACACCTCTGACCTTCCTTCCTTCATTTCCTTCCTTCCTTCCTTCCTCCCTCCCTCCCTCCCTCCCTCCCTCCCTCCCTTCCTTCCTTCCTTCCTTCCTTCCTTCCTTCCTTCCTTCTTTCCTCCCTCACTTCCTTCCTTCCTTTAGGATAGTTACCCAGAAGTTTGAAGTAGAGAAATGGTGAAACATTTTTAAGTCTCTTGAGGCATATCAACAAATTGTTGTCATAAAGGACATATGATTATAGAACCCCACCATACCCACAGTATACTTTTTTCCCACACTTTTACATATTTTTTTGTTTTTAACTTTTCATTCATAAATTTTAAAAGTTGCAAAAATAATACAATGAATTCTTGTATTTCCTTCACCCAGACTCTTCAAATAATAACATCTTAGGTAGCCAGAGTACAGATATAAAATTTTTAAAATTATAACATTGGGAAAATACTCTTGTTGAATTTACAGACCGCATTCACATTTCACCATTCTTCTACTAATGTCTACTTCATGGTCAATGATATAATTCAAGAAAACATAATGATTGTATTTAGTTGTCACGCCTCCTTAATCTTGTTTAATCTGGATAATTTCTTAGTCTTTATCTTTCAAGACATTGACACTTTTTGAGGACTACCAGCCAGTTATAATATAATATAGAATGTCCTCCATTTGGGTTTGCCTGTTATTCACTCATGACTAAATTCCAGTTTTGTGATGTTGGCAGAAGAGAACTCGTATCCTTAGAACATCACATCAAGGAACACATGCTGATCTGCTCCATTACTGAGGATGTTAACTTGTTCACTTGGTTAAGGTGGTTTCTGCCAGGCTTCTCCTATGATGGAGAAATCTGGCTCTACTGTAGGATTCCAATTAATAAGTGTAGAAGGAATGATAGAAATAGAAAATCACCATTTGGTAGACACCATAGGTGGTACTCTCTGCCAGACTTCTCCACTGATGGAGAAATCTGACCTTTCAGTACAATTTCAATTAATAAATGATGAAAACAGAAAATCTCTATTTGGCAAGCATCAGAGTAATCATTGTTTCAAGCAAAAATCACGAGGAGATGCTAAAAGTAGTACTCAGAAGTATGGTAAGAAACAAGATATTTACATAGTCTCAAAGTGTTTCCCTACATGATGCTGGCTAATTACAAAGGGTAAAAGAGTAATTTACATTAAAAAACCTAGCAGACACCACAGTACATTTTTATGAGCATTCTCAGAAAAAAATATCTTTAACTTGATAAGCAAAATCTAATTTGAAAGTGAGGATATTTTTAACGTATTTACTGGTATGTTTCTTCTTTAATAAATTGTTCCTTCACATTCTTTGCAGACTCTTCTCCTGGATGTATTACTGTTTTGTTTATTGATCTACAGATTGTTTTATACATTAAATATATCAATCTCTTCTTTATCATATTCCTTGCAGTTTTCTACAGGTTGTTGTTTGCTTTTTAATATGTTTATGCTTATCCATGAAATAGAGAAGAATTTATGTGGTTGACTCTATTTTTTCCATCATGGTCTCTTCCATTGCTTTTGGGATTAGAAAATTCTTCACCATCTGAAAGGAGGAAAATACTTACCTGCTTTTTCCACTGTGTGCAATAGTAAATTCTAGGCTAATACATTGTTTTCAGGAATATTTAATGGGTAATCTTTCTGTTTTCACAGTTTTGTAATGGTGTTCTTATCACTCACTGTTTTCCAAATCTGTGACAGTCTTTCTAATTCATTCATTGACCTATTCACCAGGACCAAACTGATTTGTTTAATGAAGCTTTATGTCTGGGCAAAAATGACCCTCATTACATTTCTTTCAAAATTTACTCTTTAATTTCTCATATGATGGATCTTCCTGGTAAACTTCAGGGTCAGTTTGCCAAGAAGCCCCCACTACCCCAAAACTTTTCCATGGGGATTTTAATTAGAATTCTATTAAACCTACAATATGAACTAATTTGGTGGAAAAATAGAACCATATGCAGTTTTTTTATTTTATAGCTTTCATTTATATATGTTTTCTTTATACCACTTTGAGGAAAATGGTAGCATTTGTGATTATCATAAATTTTAACCACTGCTATGATAATATAAATTTAATATATATGAGTCAGTATGTATATCAATAAGTAAAAATATATCCTCTTTTTTCATTAACTAAAAAGAATTAAACCACACATATTTTAATAATGTTTACTAAGCAATGTGTTTAGCACAAGTCATCATATTAATATCCAAATTATTTGTTGATATTTTAGAAATTAGTTGTGTAATATTTTTTGGCAATACTATCATCAGCTAAATGATGATCCCATCTAAACCATGGTTTGACATAGCTGATACAGTATGAATTGTGTCCCCTAAAAAGATATGTTCAAGTCCTATCCCCTGCTCCATGAACATGACTGTTTTTAAAAATAGATTCTTTCAAAATCTGATTATTAAAATGAGGCCAGATTGGGTCAGGAGGAGCCCTAATCCAATATGACCGTTGTCCTTCTAAGAAGGGGAGAGGAGACAGCAGACAGAAAGAGGAGAGAATGCCTGGTGACGATTCAGACTGACATTAACCTGTTGCCGCTGCACTTGGCTGTGTCACTCAAGGAGGGCCAGCAAACCCCCAGAAGCTGTGAGATGCAGGCAGGATTGTCCCCAACAGTTTTCAGAGCAAGCATGGCCCTGCCCACACCTTGATTTCAGACTTCTAGCCTCTGGAAGTGTGAGACCATACATTTCTGTCCAAATTTTGGTACTTTGTACTAGCAATCCTGGGAAACTAAAACAATAGTACCTGTGTCAAAGACTTCCAAAGACTACCCTACTGCATTGATAATCTTTCAAAAACTCATAGTCTCATTAAGCACACACTTTGTATCATCATTAATGCTATCATTCATGCTGCTGAATGCTCTCTCAGTTTCCTTTGCACAAGTAGCATTTTACTCACAATATATTCCAATTTCTGTAATAGAGTCTGCAGATTTTACTATCAAACAACTCTGTTACCAAAGTCACAAACATCATTTATTGGCATGCCAAATTCACCCGTTGACTTAATTTTATTAATTTAGGTCCACCTTCAATCAATGGAGATTTGTAAGAATCTATCAGC
>PVKH010050342.1:0-10011 GCA_004027955.1 Chaetophractus vellerosus | reverse complement strand
GACCCACACTAGTGTTTAGAGATAGCAGATTCACTATGGCATTGCAAGTAAGGGTGACTGCCACCCTAGTGCTCAGAGAGGGTGGGGCTTATACCCCAAGTGTTCAGGGAGAACATGGTCACCAGTGCTTAGAAAGGTTGGGGCCTATGTCCTAGCATTCCAGGGGGAGTGTAGCCTCAACCCTAGTGCTTGGAAAGGGTGGAACGCTGCCCCACCAGGCCTAGAAAATAAAGCATTCATCCACAGACAACTCTCAGACTTTGGAATCTAATGGAGTTTGTCCGGTTCGATTTCAGGCTTGCTTTTGGCCTGAGACCCCTGTTTTCCTTCCAAAAAAGTCCTTTCTGGAATGGGAATGTCCATCCTATGCCTTTCCCACCATTGTATTTTGGAAGCAGATAACCTATTTTCTAGATTTCAGAGGTCCACAGTCAGATAGGAATTTTATTTCAGGACATACCACACCCATAACTGATTTTTATTGATACTTTGGATTTTGAGTTGTTACTGAAATGACTTAAGGCTTTGGGGGATATTTGGACAGGGTGAATGTATTTTACATGTGGGAGGAACATGTCTTATAAGAAGTTTAGAAGGAGTTCAGCCATATTGGATTAAGGTCCACCCTGACTCAATTTTATCTTATTCAAATTGGATCTTTAAAGGCCCTATTTATATATGAGTTCACATCCACAGGCCTGGGGATTAGGACATGAACATGTCTTTTTGGAGAACATGATTCAGTCAACCCCAGTTATTATAGTTTTCAGCTTTAGAATTTCCATTTGCTTCTTTTTTATAATTTCTCTATCATTACTGATATTCTCTATTTGATGTGATGTTGTCATCATACCTTCCTTTACTTTGTTAAGCATGCTTTTGTTTAGTTCTATGAACATATTTATAATAGATATTTTGAAATCTGTTTTTTTAAACCTATTATCTGGTGACTCTCAAAGACAGTTTCTGTGAAATTCTCATAATTTTTTGTGAAAGCGGGACATTTTAGATAATATATTTTAATACTCTCAATACTGGTTACCTCCCTCGGGAGCTTATTATTGCTATTTACTTATTTATTTGTTTAATGACTGGCTGAATTACTTTAGTGAATTCTATTTCTTCCCAACAGTGTTAAGACTCTGATGTTGCTCTTTAGGGAGTCACAGCTTTGGATATGCCTGCAGTCACCCTGGGATGAAAGTGGTACTAGTAGGGCTCCTTTCACTCCTTCCATGACCTCATCAAGTTATGAAATGCCATTACTTGCTGGGAGATTACGCAATTGTTTTCAATAATGCCATAGGGCATAAAGCCCTTCTCTAAAAACTAATCTAATCAACTTGTGCAAGGGAATATTTTTTAAACTCAATGCTTGATTCTTGTTCTGATTCCAGGAGAATACCTCCTAGCTCTTTTGCTCCTGTTTCTTTTCTGCACACTAGAGGGTCTACAGTCTAGGCTGTGCCCTCCTTAAATCCATGAATATTTTCCTAATTGCCTTTCATCCTAATTTCTACTGTTCCTGAGGGCATAGTCAGGTTTAAAATTCTCCATGCTGTGTTGCAAATTGAGCCTTTATTTGGGAAGAGATTAGGATTTAATATTTAATGACCTGCTTCTTCCGCCAGACCAAACCTCTGAACTGGGTTTCTGGATCTGAGGGTGGGGAGCAAAGGCAAGCTTCTTCCTGAGTGACAGTGCTCTAGGAGCTAAAAGCTGGGGTAAGAGTGGTTTGGGATTCTCTTGGTTTGCCTCTCCTAGCATGGAACCACTGCCTCAGAGGTCAGTGGAAGAGTTCCTGGGTCCCAGTATTCTCAGCACACCATGCTGGAGGTAGAACCTGATTCCACAAGGTGGGGGTTGAGTGGAAGAAGGGAGCCCACCTCTCAATCACTTGCCCTGGATTTATCCTCAGCAACAGGTAATTGCAGACTGGACGGAAGATGCTTAAGTCTGCTTCTCCCAGGAAAAAAGCACTCTGGCTAGGAGCTGGGAGAAGGAATCCTGTGTTCTTGGTTGCAAAGTCTGTGGGAGTCTCCACCTCACTGAGCTTGGAAGGTAAGGAGAGAGCAGTCTTCGTTCAAATACCACAAACTCTCCTTTCTTATGAAATTTTCATAGATTTTTTTGAGTAGATGTTTCTTCATTTGCTGTTTGCCTTTAAGGCCATTTTCAATGGCTTAGAATGTTTTATTTATGTTTGTTTTTAATAATCTTGGAGAGGAAGTCAGCAGAACGCCTCATGCTGTCATGCCAGAAGTCAATCTCACAAAAAGAATCTTAAAAGCAATATGAGTGCGAATATTCTTGTCATCCTGATTTTGTGATTACCAGGGTTGGCTAAGCATTCGCTATATTAGAAACCATGTATGTGTGTCCAGACCTAGTTTTTTCTCCCTAGGTCTAATTTTTAGAATGCTGGTAGTAAACCATGCCTGATTTATTATATGACCATCCTGTATGGGAAATGACTGTAACTCTAGGTATCTTTGGGCAACCTAAAGAGATACAGCAGGGGGGGTGGATGTGGCCAAATGGTTGGGCATCTGTCTCCCATATGGAGGGGCCTGGGTTCAATCCCCGGGACATTCCGGTAAAAAAAAAATACATATATAGAAGGCACGTGGGCCTCCAGGCCCTGCAAGTGGGTGTGCTCCCAGGCCCCACTGAGCCGCACAGCAAGATGATGTAACAGGAGAGTGACATAAGGAAGAGCCAAAACCAGACACATTGCAAAACTGTGAACTAAGGTGGTGCAGGCAGTAGGACACCTCTCTCCCACATCGGAGTTTCCAAGGATTGAATCCCGGTGAAGACAGGAGGAGAAGGATGAGAAGAGAGGGCAGAAAACAGACATAGAGAATTGCTCAGTGAATGGACACAAAAAACAGCAAAAATGGAAGGGGGGTGCTAAAAATGGATAAAAGTAAATTAAAAAATAATAATAATAGGGTAGGTTGGAGGAAAAATACAGCAAATGTAAGGTATGGACTATAATTAGTACTATAGTAATATTTTGATGATATTATTTCATAATTTCTAACAAATGTTTCACAACAATGCAAGGTATTGGTTGTGGGGTGATGTATGGGAGCCCTGTATGATGTTATGCGTGTTTGTTTTGTAAGTTCACAACTTTCACTATACATTATTGTTTATGTATGTTCATGTATGAATGATATACTTCAATAAATTTTTTTAAAAAAAGCAGTGTGAGATCAGTGCTTCACTCATAGTTCATGTGAGGCCAAGAATAGCCAGACACTGAAAAAAACCTTAAGGGAAATAGGAGACCAAAGCAAACAGGAAAAAGTAATAAAACTCAGAGGAACTAGAACTGTTTGGGGAGAAAAACAAAATTCTTAATCACAGAGATAATAGAAAATATTGCATCTACTAGAATAATTTTTTAAAAATCATCTATCAATTGCTTAGGACTGTTGTAACAAATTACCACAAACTTTTTGGCCTAAAACCACAGAAATAGTTTGGGAGGCTAGAAGTCTGAATTCAAGGTTTTGGCAGCATTGTGTGCTCTCCAATCAAGGTGTTGGGAGGGTTGGTATCTCCTGGAGGCTGTAAGGAAGAATCCATTCCTTGGTTCTCTCCATGCTTCTGAATGGTTGCCAGCAGGCCTTGATGTTTCTTGGTTTGTAGACAGATCACCCCAAACTTTCCCTTAGTCTTTACAACACTTCCTCCTCTGTGCATCTCTGTCTTCATCGTTTCTCTCTTCTAACAACATGTATCATTGCATTTAGGGCTCACCTCATTTATCCAAGATGACTTCATCTCATGATATTAACCTTAGTTACATCCGCAAAGACTTTTTTCCAAATAATATCACAATCACAGTTCTAGGTGGACACATCTTTTGGTGGACCACATTCAACCTTTCATAGTGCTTAAAGCTGATTTTTACACCTTTTTCTCTATAGGGTCGACAATCCTGATGGGTAATGCCATCAATTGAGTTTCTAGTATGCTAATTGAGTTTCTGGTATGAGTATTTATTACTTAAGAATGGCAGTTAGTACACTTTCCCCATAAAATATACAAACCAGTACTATTGTTGACAACAAGTAAACTTGGAGTATGTATAATGTTACTTCAGAGTACAAGGAAGGCCGTGCTATTGTCAAAGAGTCAGCCTACTTTGAATTGGGAGAGCACTGATCCAGAAGAAAAAAAAAATGTTATTTATAATTTCCTGCTAAGGGTAGATCCTAGATATCCAGAGGTCCTTTGATGAATCAGGAGTTGTGTCTGAATATGTGCATTTGTGAGAAATTAGAGAGTCAAACTAGTTTGCTTAGAAATGTCAGGGAGATCCAGCAAAAGGCACAGAGAAAATAAAAGCTGAAAAAGCAAGACTGGGTCTAATTGTGCAAAGAGGCAGGTGGGGAATGCCATGATTGTGGACAGTTAAAGAGATGCTTGGGCTGGAGAAGTTTAAGGAACCCCATACGTTTCCTCTTAGAAATTTCTGGTCACTGTTTTAATCACTATTGCTTTGCACCATGAGTTATTTTAAGGAGATGCTATGAAGAAAATAGAGACTGCTCATGGGGCATAGATTACATTTAGTATTATAGTTGATATATCCTATGGATCAGTAGATGGATTTAATAGGTTATTTTACACCTACGATCTGGTTTTTCTAGCAATCAAAGAGGGATATTAAAGATGCTAACCATGGTCTTAAGAGGGGTAAAATGGAGGGAGAGAAGAAACAAAAGAATCATTTCTCTCATGGTATAACTGGATAATTTTGTACAGAAACATTGTTCTTGGCAGATATTTCTTGTTACAAATGTGAAATATTTTATACTGCATCATTCACCGTCTCCCATTCAAATTCCTTTCTACTATTAGGATTATTGTATAATCAGTTATTAAATAAAAGGCATAGTAAGGGTAACTTCTATATCTTGAAATTACAATATTATGTGCATGCCAGTCCTCATGGAGTACTAAAATTATATCTTTTGATTAAAATAAGCCATAAGGGAAATCTATAAGCTCTAAGAAAAGTATATTGAGGATATTATGAGACTCTTGAAAATTCTGAGTCTTTGATTTACAAAAGCATTTTCTTGTTTCCTCTATCTCTAAACTAATATAAAAATATTTGCTAAGAATTTGCAATAAAGACAGTTTTTGGCTTTTGATAGGAATATGTTAGTTTGATATCTTCAAAGAAGAGGGCAATTAGGAATAGTATTTTCCAAGTTGTGACTCCTGGGATGTTTCATGGTTAAAATCTTGTCTCTTTAAAGTAGCCAGACCATGATTGTGTTGGGAAGGACTTATTTTTGGTTAGTCACAACAGCAAACTTTCATTTCCTTGGATTTCATATGGACCCCATTATTTAGTAAATTGTATCTCTCGACAGGTCATTTAAGGCCTCTGGGTCTCAGTTTTCTTGTCTACATAATGGGAGTGATTAAACCAATCACACAGGGTGTTTGTAAGGCATAGATTAGAACTCATGAGAAGACAACGAATATGGCCTAGTAAGAGTTACAAACATATAAATAGGTATTAATAATAGAGTGTGTGGATTGTTCTGGAATAGGATGTATGGATACTATAAAACCCTATAAAAGGGTTTTCTAATCCAGAATTTGGGGTTTGCTTAAGAGTAAGCAGAATCGATTTCTTTAAGATCTGAAAATTAAACTGATGTCTCAGAAAACTGAGTAGCTAGGTGAAGGAGTTTGGAAGTAGAAGAGTAGTCCATATAGAGTGATCAGATATGCGATATTTCTGAGATAGGATAGAATATAATACTGATTATGATATTGATTTTTTATATTTCTCCTACCTCGTGATTTAGTAATTTAAAATCTGTTTTCCTTGTTATACTGTGATGGCACTTAGTACATTTTTATGGACTATTGGACAATTAAACTCTATTTCACTGCTGTCCAGTATCTCATTCTGTAGAATATATTTTTGGAAAAATTAATCTAATCTATTTTGATTACCTTTCATAACCTAAGAAGTTAGAGGTAGAGGGTGGTTTAAAGTGAAATTAAGGGTTCAATTTTCAGTGTCTTTATTCTTTCCAGTCATCCTTTCCCTTTCCTCTAGGAAAGAAACATGATATTCTGTCTACACCCACATTCATGAAAGAATAATTGAGCTTGGAGTTCAATTTAAAAAAATGTCTCCAAGGGGTGTTATATATTTAACAATAAACAAAATATTATATATTTTATATTTAAATATAAAATATCAGATATAAGCATATTTCTTGATAAGATTGCACTCCCTTATCATTGAAATTAATTTCCTAGTGATTTATTTAATAAAATCTAAGTTTTTAAATCTACATTTGAGTGATATAGTTTTTCAGACACACTACATTTTTCTTTTAAAGATTAACATATTTCAGAATTGCTCAAGTCTTAAGGAAAGTTAGGCATCAGATCATCAGATGCCTTTATTGCTTCTTGTACTTGCTGGGTTGAGAACCCAAGTGAGACAATACAGTTATTTCTTTCTGTATGTGTGTGTTCATGTATGAGTGAATATCACTACAAATCCTACAGGTAAAATATTAGAAACATTTTGACAATAAATTTATCCATTTAAATGAAATAGACTAATTCCATGAAAAATATATCTTACCAAACCAACCCAAGAAGAAATAGAAAATCTAATTAGATCCATATCTTTTAAAGTAATTGAACATGTTATAAAAAACTTTTTTAGAAAGAAATAACAGATCCAGATGGCATCACTCTTAATTTTATCAAATATTTAAGGATGAAATGATACATCTTACAAAATTTTCAGTAAAATCAGGGAAAAAACACTTTATATCTTGTTTTGAGAGAACTGAATGACCTTGGTATCAAAACCTGGAAATGGCATTACAGGAAAAGAAAATTACATGCCAATATCACCCTGGAACATTGACAAAATTTCTTCACAAAGTACCAGAAAATCAGAGTGTAAAATATATAAAAAGAATCATCCATTATGACCAAGTAGAAATGCCTGGATGCTTTGGTAAGATTCGCAAATCAATGTAATTTATGACATAAGCAATTTAAAGGAAAAAAACAACCATGGTTAAACTTGACCATGTGGCTAAAATTAAATTTCATACATGTTTTAAAAAGTATGACTCCATTCAAACCAAAAGTAGGTAAAAATAATGACATTACAAATTAGGACAGTGATTGCTTTGAAGGACTGGAAATTGACTGGAAGAGGTACGATGAACCTTTCTGGTGAGATGAAACTATTTTAAATCTTGATGGATGTGGTAATTACATGAGAATATTTATTTATTAAAAGTAATCAAACTGTATACTTAGGATACACATTTCACTTCATATAAATGTTACCTTAATTAATAGTTATAAAATGAATGAATAAACAATTAAAAGACAAATATCTCTCCATATTGGTTTACTCTTCTTTCAAATGCTGATTTTCTACATCGTGATACTGGTGATAATGTTTATGAAGATTCTTTGTAATTACAATAGAACATATTCAAAATTATTTACTATTTTACCTATTGTCATGTTTTATCAAGGTAATCAAATTCCTTGAAGGATTTTCAGCCTTTGTAAATGTTTGCCTTCCTGGTACATTTAGCACATAATCTCAATCTTAACTCCTATCCACAATTGTACCATGAAAATTTTTCATGTTTTTCAAGCATACCATAACTTTTGGAGCATAACTTCAAGAGTTTTATAGACTTGAGTAAAAATTCCACAAATCTTTAATTATTTTTTAGACAAACGTTAGCTCTTTTAAACCAATTATTTTCAAAATACATTATTGTATGGCTGGCCTAACTTAGTAGTTTTTGTTACTTTGATTTTGGAATTATGTAAGCATTAAAATAAAAATATTTTTGGAATTTTCCAAAGTTCATGAGCCAAAATCAATTAAGCTTGCCCAGATTAGCAGAATTTCCCAACCTATCTGTATCTCATGAGCCATTAAAAGTGATGATTATTTTAAGCCACGAATTTTTCTAGTAACTTATTATGCAACAATGACTAACTGATACCTCATCTTTTACAGCACTAAAATGGTAATTGCTCTATATCAGACAAAAATTGAGCCATTTAAATCACCTAATAACTTAAAAGAGATGATAAGTCCAAGAAACAAATACATTTCTAGAAAGCAGTCACATATCAGATGTACCAAACTTAAAAATTGACCATATTAATTATTTAATTAGAAATTTTTATTATAGATTTATCAAAAATTGTAAATAGGAGTGCCAAGCCTATTTTTTGGTAGGTTAATTAATTAATTATTTTTTATCAAGTATCTAATCAATGTATGTACACAAAATGTTGTTTTTAAGACCACAGTGTCTGGAGACAGGTAATCTGATTATTAATCTGGGCTCAAGTACTTGCTAATTGTAGCTTTGGATAAGTGGCTTAAACTATGAAAGCCTCAATTTCTCTGTATTTCAGTAGGGGTAATAAACGTAGGGTTGTTATAAACCAGAAATGTGATAATTCTCATGGTCCTGATGCATAGTAAACTAGTATATGTGACTATTTTACTATGTATTGTACATATATATATCATTTTATTAATATTTGTATTGTACTAATTATAGACTTATAAAGTCCTACTTAAAAAAAATTTTTTTTAATTCATTAATTCATTCTATAAAAACACAAGAGACACAGGAGCTTATAAAATCAATTCTTTGTGGTTTAGCCTTCATGGGGCTCTCAGGCCACTAGGGGACACAGAAAACAAAGTTTTTATGATATAGTACTTCATGATAGAAGTATATTATGAGTACAATGGTGTTTCAGTTTGCTAAAGGCTACAAAGGCAATATAACCATAAATGGGTTGGCTTTTACAATGGGGATTTATTAACTTATAAGCTTCAGTTCTGAAGCTGTGAAAGTGTCCAAAATCAAGGCATCATCAGGAGTTGCTTTCTCCCCAAACTGCAGCTGTGGGCAATCAGGCACATGGGGCATCTGCCAGGCTTGTCTTCTCCTCCAGGCTCCATTGCTTTCAGCTTCTGGCTTTTTCTTTCCCAGGTTCCATTGATTTCAACTTCTTGCTCGCATGGCTTTCTCTCTCATCTTCCGTAGGTTCCTCTTTGCCTCTGTGGCCTTCTTTCTCTGTATATTTATCCCATTTATAAAGGACTCCAGTAAGAGCACTAAGACCCAACCTGGGTCACACCCTACTGAAGTGATCTAATCAAAAGAAAGGCCACACCCACAACAGGGTTACAGCCACAGAAATGAATTAGCTTAAGAACATAATTTTCTGGGGACCAGAAAAGACTCAAACTACCACAAATGGGATAATAAATAAGGAAATTGTGAATTCAAGAAAGGGCATGGAGAGTGAGCAGTAAATAATGGCTCTATGTTAGAAATAATCCTTAAATTGAATTTGACAGGCAAAAATATAAAATTTAATGCCATGACATTGTAGATATTCAACCGTTTTGAATCACAAACACAGAAACTCATGAATGAACCTTAGCTAGATAGATTGGAGGCCAGGGAAAGACCCGGGTCTATTAATGTAGGAAAAAATAGCAGGTATGACACACTCGCATGTCATGGACCTTATGAAGCAATTCAGCATGTTAGAGCATAATGAGGGTAGTTTATGGGATGTGGTAAAAGAAAACTGGAAAAAAAGGCTGGAAACAAATTGTTTAATTGGTATATATATGAGCAAACTTTCTCCAATGTCACACTGTCTTAAGTTTTATATTAAGTTTTGAAATGTGGTAGAGTAAATTCTGAAACTTTTTTTCAAAATTATTTTAGCTATACTAGGTCCTTTGCATTTTCTCATAAATTTTAGGGCTAGCTGGTCAATTTCTACAAAAAGCCCTGCTGGAACTTTGATGATCATTTAACTGAATCTATGGATTAATTTAGGTAGAAATGTGAACTTAAGAATATTAAGTCTTTTTTTTTTTAATGGAGACTTATTTATTTATTTATTTTTTAAGATTTTATAAATTTATTT
>PVKH010050341.1:0-10009 GCA_004027955.1 Chaetophractus vellerosus | reverse complement strand
AATAAAAATTAACACTGTATTTTTTAAGGAACTGGAAAAACTAACTACAAAATTTATTTAGAAAGGTAAGAGGGCCTGAATTGCCAAAGACATATTGAAAAAGAAAAATGAAGTTGGAGGTATCACACTATCTTACTTCAAAACATACTACAAATCTACTGTGGTGAATACTGCATGGTATTGACACAAAGATAGACACATTGAGCAGTGGAACCGAATTGAGAGTTCTGATATAGATCCTCACATACACAGTCACCTGATATTTGACAAGGCAACCAAGCCCACTCAGTGGGGAGAGAATGGTGTCTTCAACAAGTGGTGTATGGAGAACTGGATATCCATATGCAAAAGAATGAGAGAGGAACACCAACTCCCACCCTATATGAAAATCAACTCTAGGTGGATAAAAGATCTAAATATAAGAGCCAAGACCATAAAAACCTTGGAGGATAATATAGGGAAGCACCTACAGGATCTTGTAATAGGAAATGGTTTCATGGACTTCACACCCAAAGCACGAGCTTCAAAAGAAAAAATTGATAAATAGGATCTCCTCAAAATTAAAACTTTTTGCACCTCAAAGGATGTTATCAAGAAAATAAAAAGGCAGCCTACCCAATGGGAGAAAATATTTGGAAACTATATATTGGACAGGAGCCTAATATCCTGCATATAAAAAGAGATCCTACACCTCAAAAATAAAAAGACTAACAACCCATTTAAAAAATGGGCAAGTGATATGAAAAAATGCTTGGCCTCTCTAGCTATAAGAGAAATGCAAATCAAAACTACAACGAGATACCATCTTACACCCATTAGAATGGCGGCTATTAAAAAAACTGCAGACTATAAATGTTGGAGAGGATGTGGAGGAATGGGTACCCTCATCCACTGCTGGTGGGATTGTGGATTGGTCCAGCCACTGTGGAGGACAGTATGGTGGTTCCTCAAAAAACTAAATATAGATTTTCCATATGATCCAGCGATTCCACTGCTGGGTATATACCCAGAAAAATTGAAAGCAAAGACACGAACAGGTATATACACCAATGTTCATAGCGGCATTGTTCACAATTGCCAAAAGTTGGAATCAACCCAGGTGCCCATCAACAGATGGATGGATAAACAAAATGTGGTACATACGTACAATGGAATATTACTCAGCAGTAAGAAGGAATAAATTGCAAACACATGGGATAACATGGATGAATCTTGAAGACCTTATGTTTAGTGAAGCAAGGCAGGTATTGAAGGATGAACATACATGACCTCACTGATATGAATTAAAGAAATTGAGCAGTCCCTGAGAACTAGGTTCTAAAAGATAGGTTTACAAGAAAGAGAAAAAGAAGAGAAAGTTGTGGGACATCATCCATAGGGACGTAATCTGTGGTGAGGTGATGAGTGTGGTTGCATGTTGGGGGGATGGGACAGCTGGGTGGTGATATTGTTTGGTTTGGTGATGCAGGGTTGTTGGCCAGGAGGACTGGGAAGGGCAGGTTGGAGAGCCCGGGATGCTTTGGGGGAGTGGAAGAGGGACTGGATGAACACTTGGGACTTGTGGGTGAGGGGTTGTGACAGCAGAAGTGTGAATGCTCCTCTGGTAATGTGAAGGGGAGGTGTCACAGCTTGGGGGTGTGAGTTGGGGGGCATTCGGGGGGGCGTATCTGGAGAGGGCCTCAGAGGCGTGTGGGAGTATTCATCCTGTCATAATGTGTTGTATCAGTGGGTGGAGAACCACACAATGAGAGGGAAGGAGATGGACACCCTATTTTTGGAGGTCTGATTCAGTCAGAAATAGACAGGGGGATGGCTCTTGGGAGCAGGGACAGTTCCCAGTGGGAGATGAACCAGTGAGCCAAGACACTCTGTTGCATGTATCTATGAACCCTGTCATCCAAAGAGTCGAGCCAGGGAGACGTTGTGGGCCCTGGGGGGAGGGGGAGGGAGGAACAGAGTGGATCAAACAAGAGGCATTTAATGGCCAGTTGAAATGTTTTGCATTGCCTTGCAGTGGTGGACACAGGACAGGATGAATGTCATCAAAATTTATAAAAGTGTATGATCTAAAATGTGGACCTTGCTGTGGACCAATGACAATGTTTGGGAACTATGTTTCACTATCTGTATGTCAGTTATGTTGGTGCTGCCATCCACAGACAAAAAGATTTTGGTATGGTGTGGGGAATGGGGAAGGAGGTTGAGTATATGAGAATGTCTTGTATTCTGTGTGTGACTCTGCTGTGACCTAAAACTTCTTTGAAAATTGAGTGAGAAACAGGAGACTGGGGAGTGAGAAGGAGAAAGTGCCACGGAAGAGACTGAACACCAGATATTTTACCGACAGAACAAAAAGGAAAAAATAATTATGTATATATATATTTTTCACATTTTTAAACAAGCCAATCGTTTAATAATATTTTATTTTTTCTATTTTTTCAAAATGTTTTAATTTTTGTTTTTTGGGGTTCTCATATATTTTGGCTCTTGCATTTGGATATCATTATTATTTCATTTTGCTATTCATTGTGATTGGCTGTTGTTATGACTCCACCTTTGAAGAGGTTATGGATCACAGAAGGGTCACAACAGGAACTGGAGAGGATCACTGGTGGGGGGTGTCAGGGTTGGGGATACATGGGAGGAAGTTCACCTCAACATACATAAAATGTATGCAAAATCACTCAAATGCTCACGGGGCATGGTCACGGGGTGAAGAATTACTCAATAAATAGGAGAACACTGAATTTCCATCCTGGAGAGCTCTGCCATATTCTCCAGGAGAGTAGCAACAGCCCCCCAAGTGCAGGGGCAGTGCCTGGCAAAGGAGGATGATCCATTGATGGATGCTTGTCATTGATTATTAGCCTTATGAGTCTTTGTTCTTGAGATTGAAACAGCCTAGTGTTATGGGTTGCCTAAGAGTGGCCTCTTGAGAACCTCCTTGTTGTTCAAATGTGGCCTCTCTCTAAGCCAAACTCAGCATATGAATGAATTACCTTCCTCCCAGCCTGACACATGACTCCCGGGGTTGAGCCTCCCTGGCAACGAGGGATTACTAACAGGTGCCAACGGGCAATATGACTGGAAAAAGACTACAAATAAAAGGGGGAAATGGTAAAGACAAATGATTTCATAGGGCTAAGAGACTTCTATGTGAGTCAGGAGGGCAACCCAGAGGTAACACTTATGCAGATCCGAGATGATGATGGACAATGGCTATCCTGGGGAATGGAGAGAATCTGCAGCTGCAGGCAGTATAATCTCATCCATCGTATCCATGGGATATAAGCCCCCCTCTCACTTATGTTGGAGGGGACATCATCATCCCAGACTCCTCGGGATTGGGGGAAGAGTTATAGATTAGAGTGGACATGCTGGCATCCTGTTATAGACTTGTGATTCATGCAATGGAAGAAATTACAAAATTATGTGGAGCCAGTGGCCAATGGACGCTTTGGGGGCAGAGAGAGGGAAGGGCAGTTGTTATACAGGGCATTTTTGGGACTTGGGAATTGTCCTGGGTAACATTGCAGTGGCTGATACAGGCCATTTTATATCATCATATTATTCAGAACTGTGTGGAAGAGAGTGTAGTCTACAGTCTGAACTGTGGTCCATGCTTAGTGGCAAAGCCCCAAAATGTGTATACCTGTTGCAGGTGATGTGCCACACTGATGAAGATGTATATGTGGGAGGTTGTGGGAGGTGTGGGAGGTGAGGCATATGGGCACCCCAAAAATTTTTGTGTAACATTTATGTAATTGATGTATCCTTAAAAAAAAGAGTATATTGAAAAAATATAAAAATAAAATAATTTTTTTAAAAAGGGTAGGAGGGCCTATACTTATATCAGACAAAATAGAGTTGTAATGCAAAACTATTGTAAGAGAAAAAGATGGACAGTATATATTATTAGAAGGAGTAATATTTCAAGAGGAAAGAAAAACCATATAAACATTTATGCACCTAACAGGGGCACCTCAAAATATGTGAGGAAAACCCTGGAAAGACTAAGTGGAGAAATAGATGCCTCTACAATTATATTGGTGGACCTTAATACACCATTATCAACATTAGACAGAACACCACAACAGAAAATCAATAAAGGAACAAAGACTCTGAATAATACATTAGAGAATCTGGATCTAATAGACATGTACAGAATGCTACACCAATATACAGTGGGATATACATTCTTCTCGAGTCCAAGAGAGACCACATGCTTGGTCACAAAACAACTCACAATGAATTCAGAAAGATTGAGATTATACAAAGTAATTTCTCTGACCACAATGGAATGGAACTGGAATTCAGTAAGGGCCAGAGAACCAGATTAGGCACAAAGATATGGAAGTTAAACAACACACTCTTAGACAAACAGTGAGTCAAGGAGGAACTCTCAAAAGAAATCAGTAACTACCTTGAAATGAATGAAAATGACAACACAACATATCAAAACCTATGGGATGCAGGAAAAGCTATACTGAGGAGGAAATTCATAGCCATAAATGTATATATCAAAAAAGAAGAAAGAGCTAAAATTGAAGACCTAACGGCACAACTGGAGGAATTGTAAAAGTAACAACAAACTAAACCCAAAAGAAATAGAAAGAAGGAAATAAAGATTAGAGCAGAACTAAACAAAATAGAAAATAAGAAAGCACTAGAAAAAATAAACAATCCTAAAAGCTGGTTCTTCTAGAAGATCAACAAAATTGACAAAACCTTAGCCAGACTAACAAAGAAAAAGAGAGAGCAGATACTACAAGTCTATGGTGGTCAAAACTGCATGGCATTGGCACAAGGATAGACATACTGACCAATGGAACTGAATTGAGAGTTCTGATAGAGATCCTCCCATATACAGTTATCTGATAATCGACAAGGTCACCAAGCCCACTCAGGTGGGAGAGAAAGGCCTCTTCAACAAATGGTACTTGGAGAACTGGACATCCATATCCAAAAGAATGAGAGAGGAACACCATCTCACACCTCATACAAAAATAAACTCAAGATGGATCAAAGATCTAAATATAAGCACCAAGATCATAAACACCTGGGAAGATAATGTAGGGAAGCATCTACAGGACCTTGCAATAGGAAATGGTTCCATGAACTTCACACCCAAAGCACAAGCTTCAAAAGAAAAAATTGATAAATGGGATCTCCTCAAAATTAAAAACTTTTGCACCTCAAAAGACATTATGAAGAAAATAAAAAGGCAGCCTACCCAATGGGAGAAAATATTTGGCGACCATGTATCTGATGGGAGCCTAATATCCTGTATATATAAAGAAATCCTATACCTTGAACATAAAAAAAAACAACCCATTTAAAAAATGGGCAACTGACCTGAAAAGACACATCTCCAAAGAAGAAATAAAAATGGATATAAAGCACATGAAAAGATGCTCAACATCACTATTAGGGAATTGCAAATCAAAACTACAATGGGAAATCATCTTACACCCCTTAGAATGGCTGTTATTAAAATAACAGCACACTATAAATGTTGGGGAGGATGTGGAGGAATGGGAACTCTCAATCGACTGCACGTTGGCATGGAGAGTGTTTCAGCCATTGTGAAAGACAATCTGGTGGTTCCTCAAAAAACTAACTATAGAACTTCCATATGATCCAGCAATTCCACTGCTGGGTATATACCCAGAAGAATTGAAAGCAAAAACATGAACAAATATATTCACACCAATGTTCATAGTGGCATTATTCACTATTGCCAAAAGTTGGAATCAACTCAGGTACCCATCAATAGATGAATGGATAAACAAAATGTGGTACCTACATACAATGGAGAATTACTCAGCTGTAAGAAGGAATAAAGTGCTAACACATGGGATAACATGGATGAATCTTGAGGACCTTATGTTGAGTGAAGCAAGACAAGCATTGAAGAAAGAACATTACATGACCTCACTGATATGAATTAAGGAAATTGAGCAGTCTCAGAGAGCTATTGTCTGGAAGATAGTTTTACAAGAAATAGAAACAGAGGAGAGGGTTATGAGCCTTCACTCATACGGATGTAATCTATGGGAATGTGAAAGAGTGTATTTGTGTACTGAAGGGATTGGACATGAGGGTAGTGATATTATTGGGTTGGGTGATGCAGGGTTGACAGGTGCATAGAATGGGAAGCATGGGTTAGAAGGTCCAGGGTACTGGGTGTAGGGTTGGGAGAGGGACCAGGTGAACACTGGGGATTTGCAGGTATGTGGTTGAAAGTACAAAGTTGGGAATGCTCTTAGGGCAATATGACAAGGAAGGGTGCATTCGGGACAGGGTGCACCTGAAGCAGGCTTCTAGGGAGTGTGTCAGTGCTCATTCTGTTATAATGTATTGTATCATTGGGTGGAGACCCACAAAATGAGTGGGTAGGAATTGGACCCCCATCCTTGGGAGGACTTGATTTGTTCAGAAATAGATAGGTGGGAGTCTCTCGAGAGCAAGAGCAGTTCCTAATAGGGGAGGACAAACCAGTGTGTCAAGACCTCAGTCTTGTTGCTTGTAACTATGAATCTTGTCATCCAACGAATCAAGCCAGGAGGTCGTCGTGGGTCCTGGGGGGATGGAGAGGGAGGAATAGAATAGATCAAAAGGGGGTATTTAGTGGTCAGTGGAATTGTTATGCATGATCTTAGAGTGATTGACGCAGGACATGTTAAATATCATCAAAATTTATCAAAGTGTATGGTCTAAAATGTAAACCATAGTGTAAACCATTGACTATGTTTAGTAGCTATGTTTCACTATTAGTATATCAGTTATAACAAAGATACCATCCACTTATAAAAAGGTATTAATATGGGGGGGAGGAAAGGCGAAGGATGTTGGGTATATGATAGTCTCCTGTATTCTGTGTGTAACTTTGTTGTGGCGTAAAACTTCTTTGGAAACAAAATGAAAAATAGTGAGACACTGGGAAATGAGTGGGGGAAGGTGCCATGGTGTAGACAGGACACCAGATATTGCAGTGATGAAAGGCAAAATGTCAAAAAAAAAGTTTTTTTAAAACTATTTTTCATTTTTTCAATATCCCGATCTTTTAATTTAATTTTAGTTTTAGTTTGTTAAAAATTTCTATGTATTTTATCTCTTAAATTTAAACTTATCTTTATTATTTAATTTTCCTATTAATTGTATTCAGCTATTGTAATGGCTTCATCTTTGAAGAAGCTTTGGATCACAGAAGGTTTACAACTATGGTGAGGGAGGATCGTTGGCGTGGGGTGTCAGGGACGGAGGATGCATAGGAGAAAGTTCACTTGAGCATACATATGAGATATATAAAAATGTTCAAATGTTCATGGGGCATTGTCACAGTGGGTGGAGACTCAGAGAATAAATGAGAGAATACTGAATTCCCATCCTGGAGAGCTCTGCCACATTTTCTAAGGGAGCATCAACAGTCACCCAAGTGCAGGGGCAGTGACTGGAAAAGGAGGATGATCCACTGATGGGCGTTTGATATTGATGACTAGGCTTATGAGTCTTTGCTCTTTAAATTGAAACTTAGCCTAATGTTATGGGGTGCCTAAAGTTTGCCTCCTGAGAGCCTCCTCTCTAAGCCAAACTCAGCATATGAATACATTACCTTCCTCCCAGAGTGGGACATGACTCCTGGGGATGAGCCTCCCTGGCACCAAGGGATTGCTGCCAAACACCACCTAGCAATGCAACTGGAAAAAGACCTCGAATGAAAGGGGGAAAATGTAAAGACAAATGAGTTTATATGTCTAAGAGATTTCAAAGTGAGTTGGTAGGTCATCCCAGAGATAATGCTTATGCACATATCAGCAGGATCTCATAGACTTCCAAAATGGATACACCCCAAATAGTGGGGCTCCTGAGGGCCCTGGGACACCCAAGTCCTATGGTCAGGGCAGATAGCTCTGGAGATCGTTGCCTTGCCAGTGGGCCCTACTTTGGAGTTTGTGCTCCTGAAAGTGCAGAGTTGGACTCAATTACGTCTTCCCTGCTCATGGCTCATCTGTCTCTTCTATTTAAACCTATACTTGGTGCTGGTGTAGGTAGGTGTACCTCCAGTGACTTGAGTCTTTGGGCTGCCCATGTGCCAGCAGGCACCAGAACCTTGGTGGAGCTGCAACACCTACTCTACAGCTCATTGGACTCATCCAGGACAACTAGCAGGGAGATGATGATGGACAATGGCCATCCCAGGGAATGGAGAGAGTATGCAGCTGCAGGCAAGATCGTCTCATCCATCTTTCCCATGGGATATAAGCCCCCTTTCCATTGGAGGGGGAGTGGACATCACCATCCCAGAATCCTCAGGATTGGGGGAAGAGCTATGGACTAGAGTGGACTTACTGGTATTCTACTATAGTCATGTTGTGATTAAAGTATTGGAAGAAATTACAACATTGATGTGGAGCCAGTGGCTACTGGAGGCTCTTGTGGCAGGGAGAGGGAAAAGCAGTTGTAATATGGGTTTTTTTTTCAGGACTTGGCAATCGTCCCGAGCAACATTGCAATGACAGATATAGGCCATTTTGTATCATCACATAACATGCAGAACTGTGTGGGGGAGAGTGTAGATTACAATGTGAACTATAGTCCGTACTTAATGGCAAAGCCCCAGGATGTGTTTATTAATTGTAATGAATATGCCACACTAATGAAGGATGTTTATGTGGGAGGTTGTGGGAGGTGTGGGAAGTAGGTCATATGGGAATCCCTATATTTTTTATGTAACCTTTATGTAATCTAAGTATCTTTTAAAAATTTAAAAAATTTTTAAAAAATGCTAAACATAAAAAAATAAACTGGGGGCATATAACAGCAGATTTGAAGAGGTAGAGGGAAGGATTGGTGAGCTTGAAGACATGGCCTCTGAAAGTGAACATACAAAAGAACAGATGAAGAAAAGAATGGAAAATTTGAACATGGTCTCAGGGAACTAAATGATGGCAAGAGATATGCAATCATGTGTTATGGGTGTACTGAAACCTCAGGTGAAATATGAATATGAGTCATATTGCATATGTAAGACTGTTTTTCTTCGTAACTGAACAATTGTACATTAATGTTACAAGATGTTAATGTCAAGCAAAAATACAACCAAAGCAAAATATGGACAATAGTATATAGTAATATATTAACAATCTTCCATTAAGGGTATAAAGGAAATATACTAAGTGAGAGAAACCAAACAAAAGGTACTACATGTTGTTTGAATCCATCCGTACAAAATATACTCAACAAATAAATTAGATGGAAAGAAAATAGCAGCTATGGATGGCAGGGGAAGCATAGAGAGGCTGAGAGGTGATTATTAAGGGGTAGAGGTATTTTTTGGTCTGTTTTTTTTGTTTATAATTTTCTTTGGAATAATGAAAATGCTCTAATAATTATTGAAGTGATGAATGCAAAACTATGTCATTATACCAAATACCATTGGTTTTACACTTTAGATGGATGGTATGCTTTATTAATATGTATCAATAAAATTGATTTAAAAATTAAAGGACTTAAGTAAACAAAAAAAGGTGTATGTCTGCTTATGTCTCCTCTTCTTGATATTTGAATTTAGTTTTAAATGTAGCCAAGCAGATATAAATACCTTCTCCAATAAATAGATGCTTTGTAAGGGGGGGGGGTCATTTATCAAGCAAATCTTGGGAATTAGGTAAAGAACGAGAATGGAAAAATAAAGGTTACCAACAAAATAAACATAGACAACCTTATTGCTCCAAGAAATTTATTGTGAGAGGCAAATGTTAGGAGAAGAATATGCTGTACAAATCTAAGATGAATCTACATACTCCCTAGCATATTATTTTCTTTTTATTAGCAAAGTTGTGATAAATTTACAATAGCCTATCATTAATCAGAGCAATAAGAATAATAACTTTTGGGGGCTTAATTATTAATATATTTAAAATAGGATAATATATGACAAATAGTATTATTTTTATTAGAGCCAAAAATTGGGTAAAAACTTCATAATTAAAAAGCATGAAATGTT
>PVKH010050340.1:0-10007 GCA_004027955.1 Chaetophractus vellerosus | reverse complement strand
CCTCCTGGGCTAAATCTTTTAAATAAATAAACTTCCAAAATCTCCAATACAATCTGTTAATTCAATTGAGAAGAACTTTGATTGACTTTTTAAACAGTTATCATTCATGTAAAAAATTTAAAACCACAAACCCAAACTATGTTTTATATATAAATAGATCATGTATTGCCAAAATATAAAAGTGCTGATGGGAAGGACATACACCATTTTCCTGAAAATCACTACATCTACAGTGGGAGAAGAGAGGGGTCCTCGAATATATCTGTAACATTTCATTGATTAAAAACAAAACCAAATAAAGTTTAAAAGCAACAAAAAGTGCCTAAACAAAAATGAAAAAACCATCCAGTTCTGGGGGAGGCTCCATATTTCCTTACCAACTTCTCTAGCTTCATTTTTAAAAATTTATTTTCATTGTTACTTTTCACCATCTTAATGTACATAGATATAACAGTCAAATACTTACAAAAATCGAATAATAGAAAACACTATTTTCCCCAGTCCTCATCCCCATGTTCAGGGACAATCTGTTTTAACTCTGCCAGCTATTTCTTTTGCTCTCTCTATATCCATATTTCTTGAAGATGATTGTACTGTAATTTATTGATTTTTACCTATAAATACTATCAATTGGCTTCTTATTGTGGAAGCAATGATTTTAACTCTCCTATACCCTTCCTGGTAGTAAATTCATGTAAACACAACCATGCACATTTCCTTTAATTCCATCCTTATATATTTACCATTAATTTTGTCTAAAACCAATTCATTATTTTTACTCTTATGACTATACAAATAGTATTCACAACTGAGTCATACAATATAGTACAATTCATTTCACTTATTTTTCAAATTTTGTTGCCTGAGTCAATAATCTGCCCCTCTCCGTTTTTTATGTAGCTATCATTAATTTCTATGTAGCTACCACTAATTTCAGAAGTAACCCTCCTTGGTTTTTTGAATGCTTGAGTTTTCTCCCAGTTTAATTTTCTGAGAGACACCATATTGAAGGAAACTTTTATAATTCTATTCCAATTTCAATTTGGACTAGTTTTCTTTAGATCTCCTGAACTTTGTCATCCTTAAATTTCCTTTAACCAACATCTTGTTGATTCCCTCTGGGGCTGTCTAGACCCCTTAGGTTCTAGATCTATAACTTATTTTTCCTGATGTACAGGTACATTTTAGAGAAAACCCTGCAATCATTTTCCCAAAGGGAATATATGGGTGATCAATCTTGCAGGACTGAATATGTCTTTATTCTACCTAATATGTGAATGATAATGTACCTGGATACAAAACTCTGGATTACAATTCATTTTTCCTCAGATTGTGAAATATTTCTGTTTTTTAAAATTTGTTTGCTTGTTTGAACATGTGATTTATTCAAGAGTTACATCACATTTTTCTTAGGAAACACTGTATCAGGTTAATTGTTATGAATGTGTCTATGTAAATAATAGGTATTCATCTAACATTACTCCCATAAAACCTGTTTATCCATATAATATGTAAATTCTGGCTAGTACAGGCAGCATGGAAATTAAATGATTAATAATGCTGAAAATTAGCTCACTGAACCAAAGTTCTGAATAAGAAATGTAAAAAAGCAACCAGTTGAAAGTTGTGAAACTTTGTGTTTCTTAAACATTCTTTAATTAATATTCCCATTCCTTCTGTCAGCACTAAATATTCGTCTTTGTGTATGGTAACACTCCCTGCCTAAAGTCCAATTTAGGTTTGCACAGGATATCTATTTTCATTATTTTATTTTCAATATCTCTGTGTCCTTAAATTTTATATGTATCCCAGTAATCAGCAAAATTTTTAAGTCTAATCTGCCTACCTTTGCATTTAAATTGAGTATTGAGTTCATTTATATTTAAAGCATTTTTTTACATATGTAGATTTGAAGCTATTCTCTTCACATATGTGTTCTAGTTTAACCTGTTTTCTTTCTTTTTTCTTTCCTTTAAACAAAGTAGTCATTATTTAATTTCCTTATTACATTAGCTAGATAGTTACACATTCTTTTATTATTTCTTTAATGATTATTTTAGAGTTAGTACTTTTGCGTTAATATAGTTTAAATTACTACTCTTACCATTTGCCAGAAAATGCCAGACGTTTGAATCTTAAGTGCATTTATCCTTATTGTGTACATTGCATAAAGTTTTCATATACTAATTGAGCTAATGCTTCCACAATTATAACAGATATTTTAGGCTTCATAAACATTTTCATTAGTGTTTATAAATTCAATGTTCATTTATATTTTCTGATTTACCAGTCTAGTATTCATCATTCCTTATTACATTTTCATGCTTATAATTAAGAGCATTTTCTTTATGCCTTTTAGTATTGGTTGGTTCTTCTAACAATAGATTCCCTGTTTTTTTGTGTTTTTTTCCTGAAACCATTTTTAAAAATTTAATGTTCATTTTGTAGAATATCTTCACTTAAAATTTCTATCCATTGCCTCCTGACTTCCATCGTGTCTGTTGAAAAGTCAGCTATCCTTGAATTTTTTTCTTTTCCATTGGGCTTCATTTAATACGGAAGAAACATATACTGTGGAATTTTTTTAAAATGCCTGTAATTGGAGCCACAGAAGTTGTGGAGAGAAAATGTACAAGAAGCAATCTGGGGAGAAATAGTATCTAAGATTTTTCTAAACTAAGGAAAGACAGGTTCTAAAAGCTCTGAAAGACCAAACAGGATAAAGAAAAAAAGAAAATCCAGTAGATGCAAAATTACATAGGTGGCTCATATTATATTTCTACCCAACAGCACTGCTATAAATGCTATCATGGATGAATCCTCATTACGTGAATTAACTCTGTTAAGTCTCCCGGTAACCCCATGAGGCGAATAACTTCCCTGACTTCATCATACCACAGGTGTGAAACCCCAGCACCTCAACTCCATAGATCATTCTCTTAATTGCCACTCTGCACCATGTCCCAAATCCCTGCTCCTTTTACTTATCTATATATTTCTCAAGAGAATTTCCAGTGCCTCATTCCAGATGGCCATTATATCCCCTTTCTAATCTCACTGCACCTAATTTGGTGCTTTCCTATCTATCACACTAAAACTAAAATGGCCTTATCAAATATAAATAAGATTATTTCAGGCCTTGAGGTATATGTTAAGTGGTTTTATTTTTATTCTAATGGCAAAAGGAAGCCACTGGAATGTTTTTACTATTCATGATTTTTTCCCCCCATGGGTGTCTCTGACTTCCTGATTTAAAATGTAAGTTTAATGAAGGCAGGGGCTGTCTCTGTCTTATTATCACTGTGTTCCCAAAACTAAGTGCAGCATCCTGCACAAAAGACGCTCAATAAATATTTCATGATGAATAAATGAATAAAGGATGAATAGATAACATCATTAAGGATGTTTCATTATAGCTTTGCAATTTTTTTTTTTTACTTTTCTCATTAATTCTTAGTTTTCAGGGCAAAACTGACTTATGAAAGCTCTGTCTTATATGCTATGGTCACATTATATTAATGCATGCTGTGATCAGCATAATTTGCCTTTTCTCCTAGCCACAGTATGACCCAGGATGAAATATACTGCCTTACCCCAAATTGCACATCACCCACGCTCACATGCAGATAATTTGTTACACTTTGCTTTGACAAAACTTTCATTCTTCAAACAATTGTTTAGTGGAGGAAGACAAGTGTTGCAATGGGACCAATTACTCCTTTGCAAATATTCACAGGTGGGGAACACTGCTTTAGTCACTTCTTTAATATGAAATTTGTTCTACGGAAAATTTTCTTCTGCCCCTAAACTTGTAGTTGCTTCTGACAAAGTTAGACGGTAAATGCAGATCATTTTAAGGATATACTCCTTTTCACTCTGGGGATTTTGTTTTCTCAACCGAAGTTTTGTAATCTAATATGATTTTAACTAAAATTATCTGAAACTTAAAAGCATGACTCTAACTTAAGAATGCCATAGTAACTATACTTCTTTCATGTTAACAAACATTGTGGATCCCCTTTCTATATGTGACTAAATTTTAATATATTATATAATAAATAATTATTTTGAATCTTTCAAGTTCTGGAAAGGCAATGGCTTTGATATTTTTGAATTCTGAAGAATAAAAATTTTAACACAAAACAACTCTAAGTCTTAATTTATAACCCTAGTGTAGGAAAAAAGATTATTTTAATTTAGGTCTAGCATCATATTTGGAGTAAATTATCTCGAGGCATCATAGTCTTATTTTTTAAATAAGAGAAGTTATGAGTTTACAAAACAATCATGCAAATAATTGAATGAATTTGTGACCTCTACAAGGATTTTGAAAATACTTGAGTTGCTTGGGGAGAGACTACACCATAAATAATGAGTTTAATGAGGACTGGATCAGTCACTGTGATGTGATTCTAATCTTTATTTGTGAGGTTTATTTTGTACCAATATATTGATTTCTGAAAGGGCCATATATTTACTTTTTAGTGGTCAATTTTGCCTATGTAGCTCTGGAGTGCTGGAAAGAACACTCAAGATTTTTTTAAATCGGAGATTAAATTCTGGTCATGTAGTTTATTAACTATATTAGCTGGAAAATTTAGTCCTTATGTAACTCAATTACCACCTCCGGTTTCTTCCTAAGCACTCGAGAATACTGGCATGCCTGTTCTTTAACATCCATGTGAATGTCAGTGCGATTCACCAAGTGGTTCCTGTTCTTTCCTTCAAGGGTGCATCATACTATAGTGCTTCCCTGCTCCTTTGAAGGTAAATCTGGTTATATGATGCCTTTGACATTGAAATGTATCCAGAATGACGAGGGCCATTTCTGGCTGGAAGGTTAGGAGCCAGTACTTGATTTTCTATGGTCCCTCATTTTTTCTGCTTTGAAACATTCTAGAAAGAGGCTGTTTCACCAGCCTCAGTCCAAGAGTGAGAACCTCCCAGAACAATGAATGCTCCACTCATGTTCCATGACTCCTTTTCCCTATAACTCTATGGTTTCTCGTGTGTTTATATTTCTCCCAGTCATTTTTTAACCTCATTTTCTACTTATAGTAAGTTCATAATTAAGGCACTTCAGTGTGATTGCTTTATTTTTCAACATGAATTTATCCCATACTAAAAAAAAAAAAAATCCATTCTCCATTTAGTCACACAAAGTTACTCTAATAATAAGGCTGTTATCTGTAAGAAAACCATGGGCAATGGAGAGAGCAGAGCACATACACTAAAACAAGAAGCAACTAGATTTGAATATTAAATAGCAATAGACTGATGTTTTCTTGTCATTCCATTCCACAGGGGATTTTTCACTGGTTGTCTTCTTGTCACCTGTTGTTCCTATAAAAAGCATTTTTATCAGCCTCTTCTCATTGTCACACTCCTATTAATAGAGAACACAGATCCTTCTTTCCTTCTTGAGCTAAAGGTTTTCACTCAAAATTCCTGTTAATTTGAAGTGCAAGAAAATGTAGTTAATTAATATTTTTTTAATGCAAACCTCATCCATCTTTTCTAACAGGCCATAAGCTTGAAATGCAGAGAAATAGCAGTGTTGTTTACCCAATTTCTATAGGGAAACTATTCAATCACACAGAAAGTTTGAAAGAACAATGAAAACCCATATAACTCTTCACGTTTGTGTAAATGTGTGTACTGAACCATTGGGAAGTAAATTGTGGACGTATCTGTGACGTGCTACCCCTTCAAGAGTAAAGCCTTATTCCTCAGCTGCTGAGTTCTTAGTTGTTAGTACCCTAAGGAAAATTTTATAGCTGAATAGGGATATTTTGAGCAAGGTCATACCACTTTCCATGGTGCCTACTTGACTTATCAAGGAGAGTCCATAAAAGCTTGGCCCCTTGCTCTAATGCAGCACAATTCTGAAAGCTCATCCAGCTGCAGATCTCCCATAGGTTTGACTGAAGCCTTCACTGACCCTATATCTCAGCTCAATCTCTGTCTTTGCCCAACCCTACTTCCACAAGTGTTAATATGATATTAGCAATTTTTATATTTCTTCTGTATACTAATCTATCCGAATCTTCTTCCCAGGCACCTCAACCTGCTACAGTTAGTACTGCAAGTGATCCAAGAAAGCAGTTGCTTGGATGAGATTTTGGAGCCTGATTATTGTCTGATACTCACTGTTTGGCAGGCAATGAAGAACTCATGAGCTGTGGTAGGTAGAATACAGCGAGCTCTTGGAACAATGTGATGGTCCAAGCACTAAAATTTATTAATGATGAATTGAGGTGGTCTTCCAGTAGAAAATAGCACATTACATCGTATGGTGCATCAGGCTTTTGAAAAATACAGAAGTATTGTACAATAACTTTGAAAAAAGTAAAGAAAATCTGACAATGATTAACTGACAATTAAAGTCATGTAAATACCGAAGGACTCTGAGATAGCATGAAAAGAGGCTTGTTTCCTGCAAAAGTAGAAAGAACCGGGAGATAGTCCCAGAACACAACCCTAAGAGTTACTGATCTCCATATAAGACATATATGCTGTGGTAGGAAAACAAATGGTACTCTGATCATTGGTATGGGGAAATATGGGAACATATTCTTCAACATCTTGAATACTCAGACTTCCATGAACCCTCTCATCCTGCAGAAGTGTCCTACTCCATGCTTTTAGGAGTTAGTCAAACCCTTGCTTGAAGGCAATGCTGAGGCCTTTAACCTGCTCAAAAACATATACCCCACCTTCCTCTTGGAAACCGAGCCAATGTTAAGATTAAGTCAAAATACGATTGGTCAGATATGCACCAGGGCTGCTAGGAAGGAAAGGGCCAAACACTCACAGGAGGTGTATAACTTGCTCGCATTTCCCAACAGGAGCTAGGAGACCACAGGTGAGGCTGCGTCCCAGGAGAGCACAGGTGAGGCTGCATTCTCAGGTGCTTGATTGAAATTGCCAAAACATAAGATTAGATAGGGGAGAGGCTAGCAATTTGGGGGCACTCTGCTGAGATACAGGTTTTAACACCTGACAAGGACCCCAGGAAATGGTACAAACACTTTCCTAGAAACATGGAAAGACAATGGCTCACTCTAAGAAAGGTAGAATTTCCAAAATGGTGTGAAAAATGGGATAAGAAAAAATTAAAATCCCAGAGAAGTGGGCGTGCTAGGGTGGATATGCTATGTAAGGCTGGAAGACACACTGGTGTAGAATATTCCAGGTGTAGGCCCAGAGAATAAAATTTTTACTGGAACAATAAGAAATGTGCTAATGAGAGAAGCACTAGTATCACTAACAAACTCAGTGGTGGCTCTTTCCTGTAGGCCAGAGCTGGAAAGAGATGCTATTAACAGAATACAACTCCCTGAAGTTAATGAAGATGATAGAACCCTAAATAGACCCCTCTTGGCTGAGCTCAACAGCCAGAAGCCAGGGATACAAATATATTAATGACTGGCCAAGTCAGAGGTGCATCAGGAGTGGAAAGGGCTGACGTACAGTTATGGAGATGATTAACAGAACACAGCACCTCTAGGACCATTGAGGATGGGCACCTAACAAGCATATCACTCAGTTTGTAAAATCAAAAGAAATGAAGGAGTAAGTATCAGAAGACTGATAATTATTCCACTAAAATATTCCTTGGCTAGTTTCTGGAAAGATTGAGTCCCAACAGGAAGAACATTGCAGCCCCATGACAAGAATCCAAGGGAACGCCACCTCCCAGGTCCTCCTCAGTGAGGCTCAGGTAACACAGCCTGGAGAATGGGCGTCTCCACCTATCTGGAGGACTGCTGGACTGTGTCTGAGCTGATATTGACACCAAGACCAGAAGCTATGCCATTGCCCCTCTATAGGGAGAGGGCCTGTGGGTCCTAGGGAATATGATGCAGGTTCAGTTCATTCATAAACCTGCAGATCCTCTTCTTGGTCATTTCCCCAATTCATTCAAAATTCAACTGGTCATTTGGCACAAATGCATTGGTTCCTTGGCTTGTGGAGTAAATTTATTCCAGTGTGGATGTTGGTTCAAGTGAAAGTCTCTGAAGTTCAAGCTGAGTTAGAAGATCAATAAAAACCTTTTCACCTTCTGGAGCTAATGGCAGAAATTAAGCCAACTAAAGTACTCAAGTATTTGTTATGGTGACCCCAACATACCTCCATTTGCAAACACTAAATCAGTCCTGGAGGATAGCAGATTACAGCAAATCCAATCTCATAACAGTCCTGAATGCAGCTACCATCCTAGACATAGTATTTTTGTTGGATCAGATTAACACAAACTCCTGCTCAAGGACTGTGGCCCACAATTTGGAACAAATATTCTTTCTCATCTGTGGCAGTTTGAAATTATTTTATGAATCCCAAAAAGAGAAAGATTATGTTTGTAAATGAATTCTTCTGGGTGTGATACCCTTTGATTGTATTAAATTCAGCTGGGGGGACTTTGATTTGATTACTTGATAAAGTAGCTTTAGGGCAGGGGTTCTTAACCAGGGGTCTGTGAGCTTGAATTGAAATTAAAAAAAAAACCAAAACCTTTTTATGGGGACCTGTTGGTGTGGGTATGATATATTTATTAAATAATACACAGTATAGTGTGGACTTAGTAAGAAATCTGTGGTTTTCACCTGACTGGCAAAGGGGTCCATGGAACAAAAAAGGTTAAGAGCCCCTGCTTTAGGACTTTTGATTGGACTACATCAGTGAGGCATTACTCAAGTTGAGTCTCCAGCCCCCAGCTGGGTCTGATATAAATGGAAACAGAGAAGAAGACTCAGACAGTCACAGGAAAAGAGAGCTCTGCCATTTTTATCCTGCCGTGTGACAGAATGGAGAGGATCAAACAGCTGAGACCCCAGGGAGAGATGAGCCATTTGCCTGATAGCTTACAGCTGAAATCGGGAAGAAAGAGGCACAGCAGAGCTTGAGAGAAGAGGTCCGGAAAGAGAAGAGCCCTATGCCTGGATGCCCTCAGCTGAGCTCTGGAAGATGGTACAGCCTGAAGGGGAAGGCCCAGGAGAAGGCACAGCCTGGAGGGAAGGTAGAGACCAGGCTAGAGATGGCCCGCCATCTTGCTTCAACACATAGTAGCTGACTTAGGTGAGAAAGCACCTCTTATGGTACCTTGATTTGGGCTTTTTACAGCCTTGGAACTATAAGCTTTTACCCCAAATAAATACCCGTTATAAAAGCCACTTTTCTGGTACATTGTATTGGCACCTTTTGGCAAACTAAAACACCATCTCTACTAGAAAAGGGGATCAGAAACAGTTCACATTCACTTAGAATGGACAACAGAATATATTTCCAGTAATGCTGGTGTTTGGCCCCCTATAAATATTGTCTTGGTTGAAGAAAGTCAATTTTGACAAGTTGACACCCCTCCCTGAGTGGCCCTCATCTAATGACTAGTTGATTTAGGATTATGTAGGCTCAGCCCCCCTTGCCCCAAGCTGTGAAAAATCTAAAAGATAATCCCAGCCTTAGAACTGTAGGGTTGGCTAAGGCCTTCAGCAAACTGCTTCTCAGTTCAGCCTTTCTGTTGGCCTAAGTCTGTTTCTTTAGCTTCCCTTCCACAGATATTGTTCCTAAAAGCATGCTCTTGTAAATGGTCGCACTAATCTCCTTCTGAGAGGATGTTTTTAGGAAATTCAATTTGCAGAGTAAGTTTAGTAGACATGTTTAAGATTCATATGTTTGTGTGTTTGTGTTTGTCTATGCACACATATGTGAGTCTACCTTGACTCAGATAAAATGTTCTGCTAAGAATTTGTTCCTCACTAGTTATCTCTCTAAGCGAAAATGGTAGGCCAAACGTTTACCTGCTATAAGAAGACCCATGGCTCAGGTCGTGGAATTATTACGCAGCTGGCAATTAGTTTGCCTCAATATCATGGGAGGAAATTAAGATAAGCCACATGAAGTTTTTGACACTATGCTTGGCACAGTGGAAAGAAGAGCAATAGTCCTTTAAAGAGAAAGTTATAAGATTTTTCCAATCACATCTTAAGCTAATGACACCCCACAAA
>PVKH010050339.1:0-10009 GCA_004027955.1 Chaetophractus vellerosus | reverse complement strand
TTTAAGATTTATTTAATTTATTTCTCCCCCCTCTTGTTGTTTGCACTCGCTGTCTGCTCTCTGTGTCTGTTCGTTGCATGCTTGTCTTCTTTTTAGGAGGCACCAGAACCAAACCTGGAAACTCTCATGTGGGAAGGAGGCACCTAATTGCTTGAGCCACCTCCACTCCCTGCTTGTTTTGTCTCTCATCGTGTTTCATCATTGTGTCTCCTTGTTGCGCCATCTTATTGTGTTATCTTGTTGTGTCAGCTCATTGTGCCAGCTCTCTGTCTTGCCCATCTTCTTTAGGAGGCACCAGGAACCGAACCTGGGACCTCCCATGTGGTAGGTGGCACCTAACTGCTTGAGGCACATCTGCTTCCCCTGCGTTTAATCTTATTGAGTTTCCCTTTTATGTGATGTTTTGCTTTTCTCTTGCTGCTTTCAGAATCCTCTCTTTATCTCTGATATTTGTCATTCTGAATAGTAGGTGTCTTGGGGTAGGTCTATTCAGATTTATTCTGTTTGGGGTGTATTGTTCTTGGATATTGATATTTATGTCCTTCATAAGGGTTGGGAAGTTTTCAGTCATTATTTCCTCAAATATTCTTTCTCTTCTTCTGGGACACCAATAATGTGAATGTGAATGTGTGTTTTGCATTGTCATTCAATTCCCTGAGACTCTGTTCCATTTTTTCCATTCCATTCTCTGGTCTCCTGTCTTTTCCAGTTCCGATGTTCTGCCTTCAAAGTCACTAATCCTGTTTTCAAGCAATTAAAATCTGCTCCTATGTACCTCTAATGTATTTTTAATCTCATCCATTGTGTCTTTCATTCCCTTAAGGTCTGTTACTTTTCTTTGCAGGCTTTCTAATTGTTCTTTATGCTCTCCCAGTGTCTTCTTAATATCCTTTACTTCTTTAGTCATATTTTTAATAAATTATTTGAAGTAATTTAAGAGAGTTGTGTGATTATCACTCATTAATTGTCTTAAATTCTGTATCTCTTCAGGATATTTGGTTTGTTCTTTTGTCTGGGCCATCTCTTCCTGTTTCCTAGTACAGCTTGTAATTTTTGCTGATGTCTAGGCATCTGATTATGTTGGCGAATTTACTCTGATGGTCAGTTTCTCTTGCCTATTGTTTTTTATTCATAGCTTTTCTTTGATATTTGGTTCAACTTATTCTCAGTCTTTAAAATTGTCCAGCTTAAGTTTTCAAAGTCAGGCCAGGGGCTTACCAGTGGGTTGCAGATTTTCTCCCAGGGGTTGGAGAGCATGAAGTTTTTGTCCATGCAATTTCCAGACCTGCCAGCAGATGATGCTAGTTGCCACACCTTTCCACTGAGGTGTTTCAGCCTCTGCTTTCCTGTGTTCCTGTGTTGACTCTCCAGAGTGGAGATTCAAAGCTGGCTCTGCTGGCCAAAATTACTGAAGAGAAGCACTCTGACCTCTCCTCCCTTTTGCCTTGAAAAAGCTGACAGGAAGGAAGATGTCTGTCCCCCTCAGTTGGCTGCAGCGAGCCTGGGGTTTTACCCCAGCTTAATATCTTGGGGGGTGGGGGAGGGGAGCCCTTCCTAGCTGCCATAGGGGCTTGGTAACTCACATTTGTGGTTTCAGCTTCTTTGTCTTTCTGTCCCTCACCCTCCTGGGAGTTGTGTAGCCCTGTCCTGGTCTGCTGACCCCCAAAGCAGGTCTCTTGGACAGCTTTTGCCTCTTTCTCTGTTGTTTTTGTGAGAACATTCAGCTGTGCCTGTTAGTCCATTGTCATCTTCCCACAATCCTCCTAAGACTTTTTTTTAAACTTTATTTTGTACACTGAATAATTGAAAATATAAACAATAATTAAAAAATAAAAGAAAATACAGTTGAATAAAAACACACATTTCTCAATTGAATGTACTGGATATATATACTTTTTTTTTTGAATCATACAATATGCTACACAATATATTTGGTTCATAGTAACACAATCATATAGTATTTGTCCTTTTGTGTCTGGCTTGCTTTGTTCAACATAATGTCCTCCGGGTTCATCCATGTTGTCATATGCTTTATGACTTCATTTCTTCTTACAGCTGCATAATATTCCATCGTGTGAATACACCATAATTTGTTTATCCATTCTTCTGTTGATGGACACCTGGGTTGTTTCCAACTTTTGGCAATCATGAATGATGTTGCTATGAACATCGGTGTGCAGATGTCTGTTTGTGTCACTGCTCTCAGTTCTTCTGGGTATATACCCAGTAGTGGTATTGCTGGGTCACGTGACAAGTCTATATTCAACTTCTTTTGGAACTGCCAAACAGTCCTCCTCAGTGGCTGTACCATTCTGCATTCCCACCAACAGTGAAGAAGTGTTCCTATCTTTCCACATCCTCTCCAACACTTGTACTTTTCTGTCTTTTTAATAGTGGCCATTCTGATAGGTATGAAATGATATCTTGATATTTTGATTTGCATTTCCCTAATCATTAGAGACGTTAAGCATTTCTTCATGTGTTTTTTTGCCATTTGTATTTCTTCTTTGGACAAATGTCTATTCAAGTCTCTTGCCCATTTTTTTAACTGGGTCATTTGTCTTTTTATTGTTGAGTTGTAACATCTCTTCATATATCCTGGATATTAAACCCTTATCAGACATGTGATTTCCAAATATTTTCTCCTATTGAGTTGGCTGTCTTTCCCCCCTTTTGACAAAGTCCTGTGAGGTGCAAAAGTGTTTTGAGGATGTCTCATTTATCTATTTTTTCTTTTGTTGTGCATGCTTTGGGTGTAAGGGCCAAGAAATCACCACCTACTGCAAGGCTAGGATTATTTCTAAAAGCCTTTGTCTGGTACATCCCAGGTCTGGTCCTCCTTGTTGATGGTTTCTAATTCTTTAATCTCCTTCCTTACATGGAACATTGCTTCCTGTTTCTTTGTATGTATTGTGATCTTTTATTGAAACCTTGACATTTTGATATTTTATTCTATTATTGCTGGAATTTAGGCTCTGAGGTATCTGTTCCTTAAATCTGCATCCAGCTAGTGTTATGACAGAGCTTTCCTTGAAAGTCAAGAGCTAACCAAAAAAAAAGAAGGAGGAGGAGAAGGAGGAGAGGAATGGGAGTGGGAAGGAAAAAGCAAGCACCTTTCCCAGTCTTTGTATATTGGCAGGAGCCAGCACTCTCTTTCAGAGCTTAGCCATAAAATGAGTTTATTGAACAGTTTGAGGCAAAAGTATACTCTCCTCCCTGCTTTTTTGTGCACCACATCTTGTCCTTGGCATGCATGTGTGGCCCTAGGAATTCCCCATATACATGGATACACTGAGTGGACATCAACACTATACCAAGCTTTTCTTGTCAAAGTCATCCAAATCATTTTTTGGCCAACCTTTATTTTTATTATGGTAAAATATACACAACTTAAAATTTAGCATTTTAACATTTTGAGTATACAATTCAGTGATATAAGTCCATTCACAATATCGTATAACCATTACCACTATTTTCAGAATACTTCATCATCCCAAATAGAAACATTATGCCCATTAAGCAATAGGTCCCATCCCCCTCTCTCCCCAGCCCCTGGTACCATCTATTCTATTTTCTATGTCTATGGATTTGACTATTCTAGATACTCCAAATAATATCTGTCCTTTGTGTCTGGCTTATTTCACTCAACATGATGTTTTCAAAATTCATTCATGTTATAGTATGAATCAAAGCTTCATTCTTTTTTAAAAATATTATTTTTCTTTATTAGAGAAATTGTAGTTTACAGAAAAATCATGCAGCAAATAAAGAGTTCCCATATACACTCCTCGCACATGCAGTTTTCCCTATAAGCAACATTTTGCATTAGTATGGTATTTTTGTTAAAATTGGTGAATATTATTATAATTATACTATTAAATGAAGTCCAAAGTTTACATTAGGATTCACTGTTCATGTTGTACAGTTGTACAGTTTTAAAAAATTTTATTCTAGCAACATATACCAACCTAAAATTTCTCCCTCTAACCACATTCTAATATATAATTCAGCGGAATTACTTACATTCACAATGTTATGCTACCATACAACCATCCACTATCAAAACTTTTTCATCATCCCAGAAACTCTGTACCAATTTAGCATTGCATTAACTCCCTGTTTTAGTTTGCCAAAGGCCTGCCGATGCAAAGTACCAGAAATGGGTTGGCTTTTATAAAGGGGATTTATTTAGGGTAAAAGCTTATAGTTCCAAGGCTGTGAGAAGTACAACTTAAGGCACCATAAGAGGTGCTTTCTCACCAAAATCAGCAGCCATGCAGTGAAGTAAGATGTTTGCTGATCTCTGCCGAGGTCCCAGCCTTCCCCTCTGGACTCACCATCTCTTGGGGCCCAGCTCCTGGAGCTCAGCTGTGAGCGACCAGGCATAGGCTTGCCTCTTTCCAGGACTCCATCAGTCTTGCCTGCTCCACTTTCTTCCTGAGTTCAGCTGCAATCTATCAGGCATATGGCTCATCTCTCCCTGGGCCTCAGCTCTTTGAACCCCTTGAGGACTTCTCTCCTTGCAGCTCAGCTGTGGGCAAAACTTAATCTTTTCTTTCAGATGGCAAGATAAAAATATGGTGACTCCCTTTTCCTGTGTCTCTGTTTTTATCAAACCCAGCAAGAGGGTGGTGACTTAACCTGAGACACGTCTCACTGACATAGTCCAGCAGAAAAGGTCTCACACTCACAGGAATGAATTATCTCACAAACATAATCTTTCTCTTTTTGGGTTTATAAAGTAATTTCAAACTGCCGACTTCCGATTACCACACTCACCCAAGCCCTTAGTAACTTGTATTCTAGTTTCTGACTCTATAAATTTACTTATTCAAATTATTTCATATCAGTGAGATCATAAAATATTTTTTCTTATGTTTCGGACTTATTTCACTCAACATGATGTCTACAAGGTACATCCATGTTCTAGCATATATCAGAACTTCATTCCTTTTTATGGCTGAATAATATTCTATCACATGTTGTTTTAGTTTCCTAGGCTGATTAAAGCAAATACCACGAAATGGGTCGGGTTTGACCATGGGAATTTATTCACTCAGACTGAGAGTCTAGGAAAATGTCTAAATCAAAGTATCATTGAGAGTTTGCTTTCTTCCTACACCAGTTGCAGGTAATCATTGGCTCTTCTGCCATATGGCAAGGCACATGGCGTTGTCTGCTGGTCTTGCCTTCCTTGTTGGGGTTTCATTGATTCCAGCTTCTTGCTTCCACGGCTTTCTCTCTCTCTGTATTCATTCCATTTGTAAAGGACTCCAGTAGTAGGATTAAGACCCATTCTGAATGAGGTGGGTCACACCTTGTATCATATATGTCTTTGCATTTTTCCCACAACCCTTCCAGTTCTTTCCCATTAGTCAGCATTTAATTTCTTAATTGTTACACAGCAAGCCTTGAGAAATAAGTTTGTGAGCTTGTGATTGAGAAAGTATGCTTAGACTCCTAGCTGCTTGACCACTCTTGTATCAATAGATACCTTATGCATTTATTGTGAAAGTATAAATTCTGTCCTGCTGGGAAACATTCTGACTCTCCATTCCTTGATTATTTGTCCTGAGCACTGCACTTTTTAATCATGCTCCCCCTTCACGTGCCCTCTTATCCACACATAGACATGCAGTATAAAAGACCTTTCTTGCTTTGTGGCACGTGCGGCTCGAGCCTCAGAAGTGCCACACTCTCCACCTACCACCATGGATGAGGATTTGGGTCACAACCAGGCTCAGACTCTCCAAGAGAGAGGATCTCCCCTCTGGACCATCAAGGGCAAGCCCTATTAAATGCTCTTTGCTCGCCAAGCTGGACTTGTCTGAGTCTTCCTGTGGTCTGATGTATCCCTCTCAGTTTGGTGGGAAGCTATCATTTCACACGGCTCCATACTATACTCGGAACACACCTTAACTGAAGTAGCCTCATCAAAGGTTCTACTAACGATGGGTTTTCATTCACAGGGATGGATTAACTTTAATAACATGTTTTTCTGCAGCTCATACAGTTTCAAACCACCACATATTTATATACCACATTTTAATTATCCATTTTCTGTTGAAGGGCTCTTGGGTTGCTTCCATCTTTTGGCAATTGTGAATAATGCTACTATGGACACCAGTATGCAAATATCTGTTTGCATCCCTGTTTTAATTCTTTTGGGCTTATACCTAGAAGTAGGACAGAAGTAGGATTTCTGGGTCATACGGTAATTCTATACTTAACTTTCTGAGGAACTGCCAAACTGTTTTCAAAGTGGCTCCACCATTACATTTCCACCAACAGTGAACAAGTGTTCCTATTTCTCTGCGTCCTCTCTAATACTTGTAATTTTTCCTTTTTAAAATAGTAGCCCTTCTAATGGGTATGAAATGGTATCTCAGGGTGGTTTTGATTTGCATTTTACTGGTGGCTAATGATGTTGAGCATTTTTTTTAAAGATTTATTTTTATTTATTTATATATCCGCCCCCCCCCCTTGCTGCTTGTGCTCACTGTGTTCATTTGCTTTGCGTTTTTCTGTGTCTGCTTGTCTCGCCCTGCTGCGTCATCCTGCTGAGGCAGCTCACCGCGCGGTGGCTTGCCTTCACCAGGAGGCCCCAGGAATCAAACCCTGGACCTCCTATATGGCAGACGGGAGCCCAATTGCTTGAGCCACATCTACTTCCCATGTATAATTGTTCTGATGCAAAATTTGCTAGTATTTTGTTGAGGATGTTTATATCTATATTCAAGGAATATTAATCTGTAATTTTCTCTTTTTATGGTTTCTCTATATGGCTTTGGTATTAGGGTGATGCTGGTCTCATAGGAAATCTTCCCTTTTCAATTTTTGGGAGATTTTGAGAGGGATTGATATTAATTCTCCTTTGTTTGGTAAAATTCACCAGTGAAGTAATCTGGTCCTGGACTTTTCTTTGTTGGGTGTTTTTTTCTGATTACTGATTCAATTTTCTTAATTGTTACATTTGGAAGATCTATTTTTTCTTAAAAGAGTGTAGGCAGTATGTATTTCTAAGAATTTGTCCATTTCATCTGGTTTAATTTATTTGCATAAAATTGTCCAAAGTGTTCTCTTACAACACTTTTTATTTCTTTCTTTAAATTGTTAGTAACGACCCCACTTTCATTTTTAATTTTAGTAATTTGAGTCTTCTTTCCTTTTTTTCTTAGTCAATCTTCTAATGGTATGTTAATATTGTTGATTTTTCAAAGTACCAACTTTTGGTTTCATTGACTTTCTCTTTTGTTTTTCTATTCTGTTTCATTTATCTCTGCTCTAATCTTTATGATTTCATTCCTTCTCCTGATTTTGGGTTTACTTTGCTCTTTTTTTCTTGTTTCTTAAGGTTTACAGTTAAGTTATTGATTTGAGATCTTCTTTATTAATTTACATGCTCACAGATATAGATTACCCTGCCAGCATTGCATTTCTGCAATCCATAAGTTTTGGAATGTTTAATTTTTTCAAGGTGTTGTCTAATTTTTCTTGTGATTTCTTCTTTGACCATTTGGTTGTTTATGAGTGTTTTAAGTTCTACAGTTTTGTGAATTTTCCAGTTTTCCTTCAGCTTTTGATTTATAGTTTTATTCTATTATGAACAGAAATGATACTTTTTATGAAATCAATCTTTTAAATTTATTGAGAGTTGTTTCATGGCCTAACCTATAGTCTATCCTGGAGAATGTTTTACATGCCCTTGAGAAGAATGTGTCTTCTTCTGTTGTTGAGTGGAAAGTTCTATATGTTTGTTAAGTCTATCAGTTTGTAGTGTTTTTCAAGTCCTCTCTCTCTCCTTGTTGATATCTGTCAGGTTGTTCTATCCATTATTGCAAGTGTGGTATTGAAGTTCTCAACTATTAGAGATTAATATATAATGTCCTTCTTTGTCTCTTGTAATCTTTTTTGATTTAAAGTCTATTTTGTCTGGTAATAATATGGGCACCCCAGCTTTCTTTTGGTTACAATTTACATGGAACATATTTTTTCCATCCTTTTACTTTTTTTTAATGCTTTATTTTGTACATTTAATAATTGAAAATATATACAATTAAAAACTAAAAAGAACACAGTTGAATAAAAACATACATTTCTCAATTAAATGTACTAGATACATATAAAAATTTTTTTTGAATCATACAATCTGTTACACAATATACTTGGTTCATAGTAACACAATCATACAGTATTTTTCCTTTTGTGACTGGCTTGCTTCGCTCAACATAATGTCCTCCAGGTTCATCCATGTTGTCATATGCTTTATGACTTCACTTCTTCTTACAGCTGCATGATATTCCATCATGTGAATACACCACAGTTTGTTTATCCATTCGTCTGGTGATGGACACCTGGGTTGTTTCCAGCTTTTGGCAATCATGAATAATGTTGCTATGAACATTGGTGTGCAGATGTCTGTGTCACTGCTCTCAGTTCTTCTGGGTATACACCCAGTAGTGGTATTGCAGGGTCATGTTGCAAGTCTATATTCAACTTCTTTAGGAACTGCCAAACAGTTCTCCAGTGTGGCTGTACCATTCTGCATTCCCACCAACAGTGAGTAAGTGTTTCTATCTCTCCACATCCTCTCTAACACTTGTAGTTCTCTGTCTTTTTAATACTGGCCATTCTGATAGGTGTGAAATGATATCTCATTGTAGTTTTGATTTGCATTTCCCTAATCATTAGTGACTGTTGAGCATTTCTTCATGTGTTTTGTTGACATTTGTATTTCTTCTTTGGACAAATGTCTGTTCAAGTCTTTTGCCCATTTTTTAACTGGGTCATTTGTCTTTTTCTTGTTGAGGTGTAACATCTCTTTATATATCCTGGATATTAAACCTGTTTCAGATATGTGATTTCCAAATATTTTCTCCCGTTGAGTTGGCTGCCTTTTCCCCCTTTTGATAAAGTCCTGTGAGGTGCAAAAGTGTTTAATTTTGAGGAGGTCCCATTTATCTATTTTTTCTTTTGTTGCACGTCCTTTTACTTTCAACATTTTTGTGTCTTTGTATCTAAAATGAGTGCCTTCTATGTAGTTTGATAATGTTTTTAAATCCAATCTGCTAAATTTTGCCTCTTAATAGGAGAGTTTAATCCATTAACATTTAAGTAATTACTGATAAGGAACGATTTACTTCTGCTATTTAGCTATTTGGTTTTTGTGTGTATTACATGTTTTTGTTCCTCAATTCCTCCATTAATTCCTTTTTTGGGTATTTAGTTGACTTTTTGTAATGTTTCGTTTTGATTCACTTCTTTCCTTTCTGTATATTTTCAGTTATTTTCTTAGTGGATACCCTGGGGATTACAATTACTCTTTTAAATTTATAACATTCTAGTTTGAATTAATATTGACTTTACTTCAATAGAATTCAAAATTCTGCTCTTATGCAGCTTTGCACCCCCTTTATGATTTTATTGTTGCAATTTACTTCTTTATACATTGAGTGCCTATTAACACAGATTTTGTATTAGTCAAAGATGTGCTGATGCAGAGTATCAGAAATCTGTTGGGCTTTTATTATTTTTATAAAGATTGATTTTATTTATTTATTTCCCCCCACACCCCATCTCATTGTCTGTGCTCGCTGTGTGCTTGTCTTCTTTTTAGGAGGCACTGGGAACCAAACTCAGGACCTCCCATGTGGTAGGCAGGCACCTACCTGCTTGAGCCACATCTGCTTCCCTGTTTTTTTTTTTTTTTTTTTAAAGATTTATTTATTTTATTACATATCTCCCCTTCCCCCTGCTGCGGCGACTCGCCGAGAGTGGTCACTGCGCAGGCGCGGCTTTCCCCGCTTGTGGGCGGTCTCTGCGTCGGTTCACGTCTGGCTTTCAGTTAGCGGGTGGCTGGCTGCGCTCCATCCGCGGGCGACCTGCCCTGCCCGTGGCGGCTCTTGCCATGTCGGTGGCAGCTTCTTGCCCTGCCCACGGCGGCTCCAGCCCGCCCATGGCGGCTTGCCATTCTCAAGGCGGTCTGCCCGCTAGGAGAGGTCCCCGGGAA
>PVKH010050338.1:0-10007 GCA_004027955.1 Chaetophractus vellerosus | reverse complement strand
CCTTCTGACATGCTTGAAGTGGTGTAGGAGGCAGAGAGGGATGGTAGGGAGCCAAGTTGGAACCAAGGTTTGAGTCTTGTGGTCATTAGGAGCCCTGGCCTCGTGCCCACAAGACTAGGGAGAGGGCCAGAGGGGTTAGGGCCAGGTCCTGAACTTATCCCCAGGGTATGGCAGGGGCTGTGGAAGGATTTAAGGGGTGGCAGGGTTCTTGCTGAAGCCCAGGCTGCAAGACTCTCCCATCAGGTAGCCAGAACTAGTGATGGGAGGTCCAGGGGAGATTCGGAGAGCAGGCAGGTGGTGCAATCAAAAGGTATATCAGGCTTTCTTAGCAAGATTGAGATGAGGAATGGTCTTCACAGAAAGCTGGGGAAGGAAGCAAATTCCTCAAACAAATAAAACAGAGTTAGATCAAAAGCAAGAACCAGTCCTGTCAGTCAGAAATATCCATATTCATTCATCACTCTGTTGGGCCCCGAAGAGAAGAAGATGATGGGCATGGTTCCTGCCCGGAGAAAATCCCTATTTGAGTTTGGTGGGGAAACCAGACACACAAACAACTGCAATCAAACATGGTCAAGGCGGTGGCAAAGGTCAGCACAGGGGCTTTGGAGGACAGATGAGGCCCCCACTGCCTTTTTGGAGGGAGGGTCTGGGGATCCTTCAGAGTGAAGGGGAGGGTCTGGGGTCCTTCATAGTGGAGATGAGTTAGAACATGAAAAATGTAAAAGAGGGTACTAGGTGGAAAAGAGAAGCCTGTTTTGGTAATGGAGGTATGTTATAGCAAAGCTTGTTTGGGGCTTTGGGGGTAATTAGGTGGACTGGTACATAGGATGTATATGGGTGTGTGGCAGTGTGGCAGTTTGAGATTATTTATGAATCCCCAAAATAGAGATTATGTTTGTAAACTGGTCTGTTCCTCTGGGTGTGATCCCCTTTGATAGTATTAGATTCACCTGAGATCTTTGATTAACTTATGTTAAGATTAGGGCTTTGATTTGACCACATCAGTAAGAGCATGACTCTGGTTGAGTCCCCACCCCCTTGGTGGGCTGATATAAACAGACACCACTCAAGAAGACACACAGAAGAAGATACTGGAAGAGAGAGAGCTCCATAGACACAGAAGAGGAGAGAACTTTGATCCTGCAGCCCCAGGAAGATAGATAAACCATTCACCTGACAGTTTACAGCTGAAGAGAACAGAGCAGCTGATAAGGCCTGGAAAGAAACAATTCTTCTGCCAGACTGATATAGGAAGCCCTGAGAGAAGAGCCCTATGCCAGCCTACAGTTGAGATTGGAAGAACCTGGGCTCGTGGAGCCTTAAGAGGAAGAAGGAAGGAGAGACCAGGCAGACATTGCCTGCCATCTTGCTTCATCAAGGCTTTGGTGAGAAAGCAGGCTTGAGTTGGACTCTTTAGGGCCTTGTAACTGTAAGCTTTTACCCCCAAAAAATACTCTTTATAAAAGCCACAGAGTTCTGTACTTTGCATCAAGACCCCTTTGGCTGACAAATACAGGCAGCAAACACTGCCGATGTTGACAGGAGGCAGAAGAAAGGCCCATAACCCTGGCTATGATTTTGGTGACCCCTACCCACTAGTAAACATGGATTCTCACCCCACAGCGCAATCAAATTACAACTCTTCCTCTTGAGGAGGGGAGATAGGTAATAGCTGGTTCTTATTTGGTGTGAGTTCCTTTCTTCTAAGTGTAGGAGACTGACTTGGCCTGGCCCTTGGAGAAGAGGAAAGGGACCCTTGGAGGAGGAAGGGGGTGACAAACTCAGTGGGCACTGAGCTGACCAGGACCCAATCCCAAACACACAGAGTGCTGAAAACAAGGACAGTATGCCTAACTTTATCCTACCCAGTGTATCCCCTGAACAGTTGGTGTTTGTTCAGGAAAGAGCTGGAGCTAATCCTGCAGCTGGGTTCTCCAGATGCTGTGGCAAGAGAGTGATTAGGTGATGGTCAGAAGAGCTGGGAGCCTTGTGGGAAGGCACATGCATGGCCAAGTAGAAAGCAGAGCTTTAGGCTTAAGAGTTCAAACCCTATTTACTAGCTGTGTATTCTTGAGCAAGTGACCCAGTCTCCCTGAGCCACTGGGTCCACAAGTCTAGAATATGGATCACAGCATCTTCTGCCTAGGCTTGTTGTGAGGGTAAATGAGATATCTATGTAAAAGAATTTGGCACACAGCGGGTGTTTGGTTAAAGAAAATTCTCTTCTGTTTCTCTCCCATTACCCTGCCTCAAGGAGGGTAAGGAAGAAGGGAGAAAGACTTTATTCAACATGCATAAAGATGTATATATAAAGAGCTCTTTTAAATCAATGAGAAAGAATACCAAATTAGAAAAATAGGCAAAGGATAGAAGGCAATTGATAAAAGAATAAATTTTAATGGCCATTAACCATATAAAATGTATCATAACATATATATATAATATACCACATACAAATATTCAAGCATATATATATATACTTTATTAATAAAAATTACAAGTTATAACATCAAAAATAATTCCTCTTAGACCAACAAAGTTTATAAAGAATTTAAACAGAAGTGCAATTGTGTTTCTTTTCTCAATTTATAAGCCATTTGTATACTTTTTCTTTGAGTTACCTATTCATGCCCTTTGCCCATTGGTTTATAAGAGCTCTTTATATATTAGGTTTTACTCTTTTGATTGCCATATGAATTACAAATATTTTTCCACTTTTTTGTTTAATTTGGACTTTGTGGTATTTTGGTTGTACAGAAATTTAAAAACTTTTATGTGGTCAGAATCATCAATGTTTTCCTTTTTGGTGTGGCCAAGAGGATAAAGTTTCATAACACACAGTGATGGAAAGACTATCCCTAATATGAGATTGCTGTCTTGGGCTATCTTGGAGTGAAACCACTTTACATTTAGATCTTGTAAGTCTCACTACTCTCTGTTTCTTATTTTGTGGAGTTCCTTTGAATACTTATCTTCCCCTATGGGTGTGAGCTTAGGGAGAAAATACACTGATCACACAGACCTGAGTATTCTAGGCTTCACAAAAAATGGCATTTCTCATTGAAAATTAATTATGTATGATCTGGCATATACATTGTCTAGTGAGTTTGGTTAGTGTGAGTCTGTCCTAGTGATGGATCTGTTCTCAGTGCTGAAAAATCAGGTTTCTGAGCTGTAAGTCTGAGTCAGACTCTAGGCCATATTAACTCATCCAACCTTTTTGAGAAATGACAGTTTTACAGCCTTTTCCTGGAGATATTCCTCAATATTTCCTTGGCTATGCAAGTGCAGTATCTTTATCAACTGGACCAGCAGTGAAGGTGAATGTATCAGAAACCCCATTGCTAATTATCATATCTACCTCTTGTTAAGCATTTTCCAGTGCCAGGCACAGTTCTTGGTGTATTTCATACACTATTTAATAGCCATAATACTTTTTTATGTAAGCAGATAAAGAAATAGAGGCCCAGAGAAATCAAGTAATTTGACCAAAGTTACAAAATAAAGAAAGTAGTGCTACCAGTATTTGAACCCTGGACTGTCTGCTTTCCCCTGTACTTGTGTTTACAATAATTAATTATGACCCTGTCTTGAAGTGCCCTTTTAGTTTAGGAGATTTAAGCTAAAGATTTAAACTAACATTTAACAGCCCCAATGTTATCTCATTTTTCTACTTATTCCAAAAATAAGTTGGTAACCCTTTCCCACAAATTTCTTAATTACTTTCTGAGCTTTCAAATCTTCAGCATTAAATCAGGCACATGAGCAGCCACTTCTGCCAAATCCCTCTTCCCAGAAAATGTGGGCCTCCATTCTTCCACAAGCTATATGGCTGCTGCATCAAACATAAAATATAAATGGTTTCTTTCACATTGTCTTGTAGTGGAAGAATTTTCTATAGGCTGACACATTCCATATGAGGTCTTGGGCCACTAGAAAATGTCTTTCCCTTACCATTTTCCAAAATATTAATATAGCTCTTAATTTTGTGAATGTGAATTTAGATCTTTATTTATCAGTTTCAGATGCTTTAGTAATGCCCAAATAACTACAATTGACCAGTCTCTAATTGAATTGCATTATTTGGAGGCCATAAAAATACTGTGCAATTTGTTTTGTGTAGTACTATTTCTATGAAGGCTAGAAAATGTTCTGTGGACAGAAAAGTGCAAAATAGAAGAGACTGCACTGTGCCTCAGGAAGAAACGAGAGAGAAAACTGGGAAGAAAGAGATGGAATTAACAATTGATTGTTACTTACTATTGGGAGTCACCTTGCTAGATGTTTCATTTATATAACATTTTCACTCCCCACACTCATCCTGTGACATAGGTTTCTTGCATCCATTCCATGGATTAGGAAACTGAGGCTCAGAAAGAGCAAAGTACCTTGTTCAAGGATACACACTTAGTTCATGCAGAGCTGGGATCTGAGGCAGTTCTCTCAGACTTAGTGCCCTGGTAGGGAAAGGAAGAGCTGATCACAATACTCGAACAGAAGTCTAGTAGATTACTGAAAAGATCAAAATGAAACTAACTGGAGATGAGAGAAGAGAAGGAAGAGCAGAGTGAGTGACAGAAGAGGATGCACTAGCTGTTGATAAGAGGTGTGACCTCTGAATCTGCCAGCCTGGAGCTGGCATTGGTGGAAGTATGTTGGGAGATGGCTAGAGGGCCTCATCAATCCAGAGACACTGCTGGTTCCAGGAGAACTGAATGAGGAGGACCCAATTTAAGGCAAACAAATGGTTGTCCTGGCCCAAAGAAGGACACTGGCCCCTCTCTGGGGCAGAGGGGACTCTGGAGAGGCAGGCCTGAACTCACTGGTTGGCTCCTCCCTTTTGGAGGAGCACTCTCCTGGTCAAAGTCATCCACCAGGAGAGCCAGATTTAGTGGTATTAACAATGCCCCTGCTGCCCATCAGGATTGTTCCTGATAATCTGAGTGCCAGCACCACAGGAAGGTTTCCAGTTATTCAACAAAGTACTTACTATGTGCCAGGCATGACTTAAGTGGTAGGGATAAAATAGTATGCAAAAATACATTGATCCCTGCCCTCATAGAGCTCACAGTGTAGTGGAGGAGAAAATACTAAGCACATAATCATACAAATAAATGCTAAATTGAAATTTTAACAAGTATTCCAAAGGAAAGGTACACAATACTATAAAAGCTTATTAAGAAGGCTTCCCTGAGAAAGTAATGGTTGTGTTGAGATGCAGGCAATGAGTGGAAGTTAATTGCTTCAAGGAAGGGTATTGCATTACAAGTGCAAGTCTCCTTGTTTCACATGGGCATCCTGTAGGATGGAGATTTAGTCCAGGATCAGAAACTTGCACACATTTTACCATCAATCAGGATATCTCCTTTCCTGACTGTGAACTTCCCTAACAAGGCCCAAATTTCAGGTCAAAGATAGTGCTTCTTTCTTTAAACATAAGAAACTTTACACACACAGACATACACAAGTACCTATCTATCCAATCATATCTCCAACCAAGTAACTATTCATTTACCTATTCATCCATTACCCATTTAGAGATCCATTTAATCGTCCATCAAATCAATCATCAATCCGTTTGTCTGTCTACCCATCAACCAGATAACTATCAATCTATCCATCTGTCTATATGTCTACCAATATTTCATCTTTCTATGTACTTTCATATTCATTTACCCATCCATTCTTCCACCTATTCATCCATTCATTTATACATGTATCTATTAATTCATTTATTTATGTATCTATTTATTCATTTACCCTTCCCTCCAACCAACCAACCAACCAACCAACCAACCAACCAACCAACCAACCAACCAAACATCCATTTATCCATCTATCCATCCATCCATACATTCATTCACCTATCATTCATATGTTTAACCATTAATGTATTCATCTGAATGTTGATCCATATTTAATTTTCTATTGCTGTTGTGACAAATTACCACAAACATGGTTGCTTAAAACAAGACAAATTTATTATATTACAGTCGTGGAGGTCAAAGTGTCAGCAAGGCTGCAGTCTTTCTGGAGGCTCTCGGGGAGAATCTCTTTCTTTACCCTTCCAGCTCTAGAGGTTGCCTGCATTCCTTGCTTATGGGCTTCCCTTCCATCTTCAATGCCAGCAGCATAACAATTTCAAATCTCTCTCTGACTCTGACTCGTCTTCCTCTGCAACTTATAATAAAAACCCTTGTGATTATATTGGGTTCATCTGAATAATCCAGGATAATCTGCTCATCTCAAAATCAGCTGATTGTTAACCTTTATTCCATTCACAGCCTTAATTGCCATGTAACCTAACATGTTCACAAGTTCCAGGATTAAGACATGAACACCTTGGGGGGGAATTTATGTTGCCTATAACACTATCTATCCATTTAAGCATTCATTCAGTAATCCATCTTTTTGTTCATCTACTCATACATCTGGTCATCCATTTGTTTATCTATCTATCTATCTATCTATCTATCTATCTATCTATCTATCTATCTTCCTAATATCCATATATATCATTTATCATCTATCTGTCAATCTATCCATCCATCCAATTATCCATTTATTTATCCATTCATCCTACTAATCACGCACTTGCCCACCATCCATCCATCAGTCATATTGGCCATCTGTCCTAATTTCATAATTTCCTTTATCCATCCAAACATCCATTCACCCATCAACCATGCATGCCCACATTTACCTATCTATCCAGCCACCTTTATATTCATTAATGAGCTACCCTTACTGCCTTGCCTCTGAATCTTTAATTAACAAAACAGTTATTAACTGTTTAGACTATTAACTAAATAGTTAATAGTCTCTTTAACAAATGGTGCCCTTTCAAGATCCTACACACACACACACACACACACACACATACACACACACACTTTGGACCTATTTACCAAAACAAATGGTTCTACCTGGATCTTTGATCCTTGTCATTTTTTCTCAACCATCTCTTTTTCTAGTCTTAAATCCAAATGACTTGGAGGTCCCAATTCCTGGCCCATACTCAGTTTTGCCTACGGCACTTTGTATTGGCACTTTGTATTGTCTCCATGGAATCTTCCTTAGCTTATTGAGCCTTACCTGTGTTAACTCTGCCTGTGTTGACTCTGACATGCCCTTACCCTGGTTATTTACAGAACAGGTGGGGGAAATAAATAACTCTGCAATATTTAAGTGTGTGTATTGGGGAAATCCTTGATTATAGCTGTATTTCTATTGTTTTTATACCACCTCTCCTCGCCTTGAGGAGGTTTGATGAAACCCAGCCTTCCCACAATCAAAGGTTTTCCCCTAGTGAAGTAAGAGATATAGTACTGTAAGATTTGTGATGTGATGGTCATAAAAGCATTTTGCAAATACTTGAATAATGAAAAGAGCCATTTAAAGATCTCAAAAATTGCCATTATATAGGGGGAAACTAAACAAACTTTATTTTTAACAATAAGTTCTGTTTTTCTACCAGACTTTACCCCTACAGGTATTATTAATAAGGTTAGAAAGCATATACTACTGAAGCAAAAGCATAAATAGTGGCAGTAACTATAAAACTACCATTCACAAACACTACCATAATTTATAGCTGTCAGAACTTTGGTCTCTCACCACAGGAGGAGACATAGATAAGGTAGACTGTGGGCTGTGTGAAATTCCCAGTGCTCAGCTAAAATGCCAACCCCTTGCTCTGTTGCTCAGGAGAACATATCAGAATGCAAACAAACAGGAGTGAAATTATTATAAGAATAACTTCTCCTGTTTATTAATAAAAAGGTAAATCACTCACAGACTCTGGCACTTTATATATGATTGGTAGCAAATTACTTGCCATAAACCTCATTACTGGCCATGTCAAAACATGACCACTGAGGGCCGGCCGTATAGCCCAGTGGATAGGGCGCCAGTATACCACATGGGAGGCCCCGAGTTCAGTTCCCGGGGACCTCTCCTAGCAGGCAGACCCCCTTGAGAAGGGCAAGTGCTGTGGGCAGGCGGAGCTGCCGTGGGCAGGGCAAAAAGCTGCCACGGACAGGGCAAAGCCGCCACGGGCAGGGCAGGTCACCCGTGAACGGAGCGCAGCCAGCCACCTGCGAACTGAAGCAGAGCTGGCCGTGAATGGAAGCAGAAGCCGCCCACAAACGGGGCAAAGCCACCTGCACGGTGACCAGTCTCAGCGCGTTGCTGCAACGGGGAGAGACAAAGCGGACAGAGAGGAACACAGGAATGGACACACAGCAAGAGCAAGCAGAAGGGGGGGATATGTAATAAATAAAAAATAAATCTTTAAAAAAAAAACAGACATGACCACTGAGAACCATGGCTAAATGACTGCTAGATTCCTATAGAGCTTTTAGATCAGGAATCCATGATGGCATCTAAAAGAATAAAATATCTAGGAATTAATTTAACCAAAGGGGTAAAAGACTTGCACACTGAAAACTACAAAACACCACTGAAAGTAATTAAAGAAGACCTAAATAATGGAAAGATATCCCATGTTCATGGATTGGAAGATAATAGTGTTAATTTGGCAATACTAGCCCAAGCAATCTACCAATTCAATGCAATACCTATCAGAAACCCAGCTGGTTGTTTTGCAGAAATGTAAAAGCCAATCTTCAAATTCATATGGATTTGCAAGGGGCCCCTGAATTGTAAAAAAACATCTTGTAAAAAGAACAATGTTGGAGGTCTCACACGTCCCAATTTTAAAACTCACTACAAAACTACAGTAATCAAAACAGTGTAGTACTGACATAAGAGTGGATATATAGATGAATGGAATAGAATAGAGGGTCAAGAAATAAACCCACACATGTTTGGTCAATTGATTTTCAACAAGGGTGCCAAGGCTATTCAATGGGGGAAAAATTGTCTCTAACAAATGGTGCTGGGGAAACTGGATATCCACATGCAAATGAATGAAGATGATCCCCTATCTCAAACTATACACAAAAATTAACTCAAATGGATTAATGACATAAATTTAAGAGCTAAAACTGTAAAACCCTTAGAGATAACATAGAGGAAAATCTTCACAAACTTGTATTTGGCAATGGATTCTTAGATATGACATCAATAGCATAAGGAACAAAAGAAAAACTAGATAAATTGGACTTCATCAAAGCTAAAAACTTTTGTGTATCAAAGGATATTATCGAGAAAGTAAAAATACAAACTAAAGAATGGGGAAAATAGTTGCAAATCATGTATCTGATAAGAGTTTAATATCCAGAATGTAAAAAGAATTTCTACAGCTGGACAACAAACCCAATTAAAAATGGGCAAAGGACTTGAATAGACATTTCTCCAAAGAAATACAAATGGCCCATAAGAACACGAAAAGATGCTAAAACCATTAGTTATCAGGAGAATGCAAATCAAAACCACAATGAGATACTACTTCACACCTATAAGGATGACTATTATTAGAAAATGAAAAGTGCTAGTGAGGTTGTGGAGAAATTGGAACCCTCGTGCATTGCATGTAAAATGGTTCCACCACTGTGGGAAACAATTTTACACAAGAAATTCCTCAAGAAATTAAACATTGAATGGTAATATGACCCAGTGATTCCCCTTTGAGGTATATATCCAAAAGAGCTGAAAGCAGAGGTTCAAAGAGATAATTGTACACCAATGTTCCTAGTAGTATTATTTACAATAGCCAAATGGTAGAAACAACCCAAGTATCCAACAACAGAGGGGAGGGATTCTTATCCATTTTTTGTTCCACAGATCCTTTTGTCAGTAGGTAAAAACCACAGACCCCTTCTCAGAATGTAGCAGCAGGTAGTTTTATGGCTCTCAACTTTGGAGGTCAGAGAAAATAAAGACAAGTTGATTTTTCTTTCAATTCAAGCTCATGGACCCCTGAAATCTTTCCACAGACTCCTAAGGGTCCTGGTTAAGAACCCTTGCCCTAGGGGATGGCATAGCCATGTGATTGAAGGACCTGGACCCCTGAATCACTAGGAAGAGTATTGTGGCTTGCC
>PVKH010050337.1:0-10009 GCA_004027955.1 Chaetophractus vellerosus | reverse complement strand
CCTTACCTTCTCCACCTTGGCAGTGTGGTCTTGACTGTTGAAGACTGAAAGGGCTGTATCTAAAAGGGTGTTCATGGGAGTTTGGGGACCCATAGCAAGCTTTTGTAGCTTCTTACACATATCCAGAGCAGACTGGCTGATGAAGTAAGTTGCTATGAGGGTGTGTCCTTTATTAGAGTTAGGGTCTATTATAGTATATTTTTTTCATTACTTCAACCAACCTTCCTTGAAAAAAGACTGGGTTCTCATCTTATGCTTCAGTAATTTCCCTGAACTTATTGTAATTGACTGCTTTGGAAATGAACCTCTTCATCCCTTTAAGGAGACACGTGATCATATGGTTTCTAGCCTTTAGATCTGCCTGTCCCCTTTGATAGCTCCATCCAGGATCTGTATTAGAGAGTGCTGTTGCTCCCACTGCATAATTATTGGGCTGTTGGGTGATCAGTTAATTGGTCATGCCCTTGGGCTTCAGTCCAGATGCAGTGGTTTTCCCCTGCAGTGCAGCAAGTAGAAAGAATAATATGAATGTCATGCCAAGTTAGTTCATAGATCATTTTGAGGTATTGGAATCCCTCAGTAAATTTCGTGGGGTCCTCAGGGAACTGACCTTTCTCTTTGCCTGGGCAAGGTTGGCCATAGGGAAGGAGGTATGCACCCTAATGGTTCCTGCAACCCCATTAGCTACTTCCCTTAAAAGGTAGAGATTTTTAGATTTCTTAGCTGGGTGGAATGAGACTCCACTTCTGGTATGGCCCACTGGCTTATGCCTTAGGTCATATGAAGGAGGTGCTGAAGCTTCTGCTGGAGGTGGGTTTAAGGGGGTTTCTGGGTCAGGAGCTGGTTCATAGCAAGGTGGGACACTAAGATGGGGGTCATTTAGTATATCATCTTCCTTCCTGGGAGGGGACTCGCCCTGCACTCTGAAGCTTCCTTCTGCATAGCATAGCTGACAAGGACCTTTTAGGCTTCTTTTTTTAATGACATAGGGCTACAAAAAGCTGTGTATAGGGAAAGTTTACCCACTTTCTTCCCCTCTTACACAGTAGGGCTAGCTAAAGTATAGGGCTTAGATTGAGGATCCCATTTAGTGGCCATTCCTGGCCATCCTTTAACTTGTACTGTCTGTGGTCATGTGGTATTTCAGAGAGAGATTAACCTCTTCTTTTTAGACCATCAATAGACAGGTTGTCCCAGTTTCTGAGAAGACACCCTAGTAGGGAGAGTGCTAGAATGCTGGAAGAGTCACCAATTATCCTAAGGGGGGATAAGCTGCATTCATTAGTTTGGATGGTGTCCCACCACTGTTCTGATAGAATGAGTTGCTGACCAAACCAGCATCCTGGAATAAGGAGTCCTGCTCACTGTCCCACATTTTGGGGATCAGGAGTCTATATCTCTGGGCATTCCCAGAGTTTTAGAGATCTTGCAGGTGTCTGGGTCCAACTCACAGACTGAAATCCCAAGCTGGCTGACCCTAGAAAAAGGACTGTCTAGGGACCTTTCCTTTGTCTACTTTACAGCAGTCATAGGAACTGGTTATGAGTGAGCTCACCTCAAACCTGCTCCCAGGGTCCAAGTTCCTCATTTAAAGGCAATGTTCAAAGTTAGAGATTAATTTTCCTGTGCCTTGCTGGCAAACAACCATAGGGGCCATTTCCCTACCCCAGGCCATCCTTAGACCTCTCTATGGTAGAGAAGAAGCCAAGAGTCAGGACACTGTGGAGGGTGTGGCTTACACCCTGCTAAGAAATGCATTTTCAATTCCTTAGGCAATCTAAAGAATCTCTCAGACCCAGAATGAGGCTGGCCATAGTTGGAAGATCAAAGGCACTTTTACTTAAAAGATCCTTTGGGGGCAGAGAGAGGGAAAGGCAGATGTAATATAGGGGCTTTTTTGGGACTTGGGAATTGTCCGTGGTGATGTTGCAATGGTGGGTATAGGCCATTTTATATCATCATATATCATGCAGAACTGTGTGGGAGAGAGTGTGAACTGTGGTCCATGTTTCATGGCAAAGCCCCAAAATGTGTGTTCCTATAGCAGGTGATGTGCCACACTGATGAAAGATGTATATGTGGGAGGTTGTGGGAGGTGTGGGAGGTGGGGAATATGGGTACCCCTAAAATTTTTGTGCAACATTTATGTAATTGATGTATCTTAAAAAAATTAATAAAAAAATAATTTAGTGACCTTGGGAAACAATACAAGAAGGCGATAGCCATTTCTGAATTTAGAAAGGGTCTGGTAAACTCCCTGCAGACTTCTTGTCCACTGAGGCCATGTGCCCAGGCAGGTCTCAAGGACATTTTCACCACCTCTCAGAACTTATTTTGATCTATGTGGCATGGGGATTGACCTCTATGACCTCTTGAAAGGGAGCCAGCAGTCTGGGCAGACTAAATTTATGTCCTCTGGGAGCTTATCCAGAAACCCCCTAGTCATTAACACCATGTGAAATGGCAGAACTAAAAGAGGGGATAGATAAGGCTTAATTCAAACTTACCAGTCTCTGATGGCAGTCATGGAGCACCACTCAGTTATTTTTCTCCTGGCTGGCTCACTAAATGAAGATGGAGAAGTGTTGGATTCTTCTAGGTTCTTGGCTGTGATGCATAGAAGAATTTATGAATACATGAGTTTAGTTAAGCCGGTAAAAAGAATTTATTTAGGAAGTGGGGGAAAGAACAGAGCTTGCTGAAAAGTGGGAGAGAAAGGTGGATGTATAGACCAAGATTTGGTGCAGGCTCCTCCATGCAGAGAGAGTGATATGGATTACACAGTCACCTTTATTAAGGAATTGATTACCCTTCCTATTATTAATCCTAAGTGGGGGGACCCAGCTATTATTGGCAACCCCACCAATGGTGGGACCAATGGTAAGGACTTTTTGAATATCTGGGGCCTAGGGGAGATCCTGGAAAGAGAAATGGACCCAATATTTAACTAAAGGTCACAGCAGGGTCTTGCATCCATGTTGTCTGCTGGTCATGTGGTCTGCCAGCCATCTTGTGAGTCATCTTATCCTCATTTCCCTGAATAACATACCTCACTACAGCATCAAAATAAAAAGTTCCAAGCTCCAAGCCTAATAAGATTCCAAGGGGATCAGAGAGGTTTTCTTCCTCAGCTTCATCTGAGCCTCCACAAATTCATAAAGCTATGTATATACCTCAGAATATCAATGAGTCAGATGTACATATTTTTACCAAGGTGCACTGGTAAAGTGGGTAGCTGCTCAGTGGCAAAGGAAAATCACATTTTCACCCATAGGGAAAACATCCCCAGTATTTGAGACTAAGCTCTCTAAAGAGCACCATGGAATTTCCACCCCCAACTCCCAGTATAACCAACACCAAGTTTGGTCTACTCTTTGGATGCCTTCCAGGAGTTTGTGAGGCATGCACCCTTAAGCCCATGGCTCAGGAGAAACAGGAAGAGAGGACCTGTGAGAAGACCATGGGCTGGATCATCAAAAAGGACAAAGTTTCCACTGTGTGTCCTGATGTCACAAGTTCCCTTTCCTGGAGGCCATCCTGGAGCACAGAGTGTTGCATGAAGGAGAGATTCAATTGCCATGTCTTCTATGAAAAGATGCTGGAGAGGCAGCAGACACCCTCATTACTGTGCCAAACCTGAGAGTGGCACCAGCAGTTGCAGGGAAGCCTGATGGTGGCCATGAAGAAGAAAGTAAAAGAAAAGGAAGAAATCTGTCTATATCTGTGGTATAAGCTGGAAGAGCAAAAAGAGAATCAGAATAAGCTGAGGCAAGAGCTGGTGCAGTGCAGAAGCAGAAAAGTTGGCCAAAGAAACTGAGAGCAGCACATTCTCTATTACAGAAGGGAGAGTGTTAATGATCTAGCATCAGGCACAGTGACTTTGACAGCATGGTTTGGGGCTGGGGAATGCACAGTGATCTATGAAGATCTCCACTCTAGCTACTGTAATTCACCAACAATTTAAGACCCTCTACTCCATCCATTGTAATGTTGCAGGCTTCTGCCCACCTGCAAGAGGGATGACAGCCCCAGTAGGAACTGGATTGAAGCAGCCTCAGAATAGCAGACACCAGATCAGACTAAGAGTCTAGCCCGGCTCAGCAGAGGATAGAAAAAGCCTTCTCTGGAAGCTGAGTTCTATGCTGTCCTGAAAGTGAGCCATACTGTAAGTTGCAGAAAGAGATATGGGATTTCATTGTGATATGGGAGACTAGAAGAGGGCCTCAGTAAAGGCAGCTCCATGGGAAGTGAGTTTCTACAGGAGATTATAACAGATTATGTTTTTACACAGACCATATGCTTTTAATTAGTGTGAAGGCACAACTTTAACAGATAAAAGCATAGGTATTTTAATTAGTTTTGCTGTATTGTCAGTACTGGTTCATAAAAAAATATATTTGCAAACATGCCTTCAAAGATGCTTCAGGTTGTCAATGCAAAATTGATGTCATATCTATGCTTCTGCCAGTACCATGTTGTTTTGACAATGCTAGATTGGTGATAAATTTTAAAGTCAGGAAGTGTGAGTCCTCCATCATCATTCTTTATTTTCAAAACAGTTTTGCCTAGTCAGAGTCCCATACCATTTCAAATAAATTTCATGTTTTTTTTTTCATTTCTGCAATGAAAGCTTTGGAAATTTTATTGGGAATGCATTGAATATGTAAATCATTTTGGTTAGAATTGACATCTAGACCATTGTAATGGTTTGAGTTTGATTTAATTATGAATTCCAAAAATATAGATTAGATTATGTTTGTAAACTAATCTGTTCATCTGGGTATGATTAAGTTATGAGTAGGGCATTAACTGCCATGTCAGTGAGACATTGAGCCCCACCCCTTGGTGGGCATGGTCTCAAGTATAAAAGCCTAGACAAGAGGAAGCAGATTGAGAAAAACAGATTGAGAGAAGCAGAGATTGGAGAGAAGCAGAGAAGAGATTTGGAGAAGGAGATTTGAAAAGCAGTACTGATGTTGGAGTGAGCTGTTTGCCCGATAGTCTACAGCTGGCCTTGTGGGGAGACACAAAGCATAGAAAGCCTCATGGTCTACAGGTAAACTCATGAAGGAAACAGAAGCTAAGCCCGGAGAGAAACGCAGCCCCGGGAAAAGAGGAACCCGGAAGCCTGAACACTGGAGACGTCGGCAGCCATCTTCCTCCAACACGTGGACTTTGGTATGGGAAGAAATTTATGCTTTGTGTCCTGGTAACTGTAAGCTTCTACCCCAAATAAATACCCTTTATAAAGACCGACCAATCTTTGGTATATTTCAAAAGGCACTTCTGTGGCTGACCGAAACAACCATATTTAGTCTTCCAATACATAAGCATTGTCTATTCGATTTCAAATTCTGAGAGTCATTCTTAAGATGATGGTTCTTCTCCTTGGGGCCAAATGGGAACCCACCAGTTCCACAGGCTTGCCCAACAGCCATTTTCTTGGTTCCACCCTCATCAAGCATCTGGGTGTTAAGCAAGCTCCAGACCTCACCCTCCAAAAGGGTTGGGGTGATTGCCACACCTCACCCAATCTTTGGGTTAGAGCCTTAGCACCCCTAGTACAGTGGGGTGAAAACAACATTCCCCCTAACCTTTGGGCATACAGGGTCAACTATCTCAGAGCAATGAGTTGACCACTTGGCCTTCCCTAATCCATAGGGGACAGGTGCATCCTCTCAGATCTATGAGGTGCTGACCTTAACCATGCTAAACTTTGAGGAATGTCATCCATGCCCCCATACCCTGGGGTGGCAAAACTCTCCCAGAACATCAGGTGGGGACATCTACCCTCTTCAAATGTTGGGGCAAACTCACCCTCTCTGTACCCTGGGGAGTGAAAACTCTCCCAGAACATTGGGTGGAAGCATCCACCCTCTTCAACCTCCCAGGCAAACTCACCCTCTCTGGACACATGGGTGGGGCTCCTCTCTTGGCCCAAGGTGATGTCTTAATTCCAGATCTCAACTTCCATGGTTTTCTCCTTAAAGAAGTTTCTCCTTCAATGTCTCCTTTCCATGTCCTTTTTAGTCCAAGTGAACAGTGGTTTTGTTCATACTGGTCTCTCAAAAACTGTGTTGGTTTAGCATGCAGGAAGCAAGGGTCCAAACCATAAGACAGTAAGACTTTCCACAAGTCTTTCTTGGATAACTCTATCTTCAATTCTGATTTACAATTTCCAGGTTTAGCTAAATCTCCAAATGGGGTACTTTGATTTGGAAAATTGATTTCCAGAAACTTGGAAGTTCTGGAATCGGTTTCTGTTTCAGTCCTTAGTGTATTTCTTTCATCTAGCATTTTGCTATAATATACAAGGAGAAGCCAAGCCACATTCTCCGGGTGTACTTTGGAAAGTACTTCAGCTAAATGCTCAGGTTCACCATTTTCAAATTCTGTCTTCCCTGTAACACCAGGAGTTAATCTTACTAATTCTCTGCAACTTTAAAACATGGATCACTTTTTTCCAGTTTCCAATCATAGTTTCTTCATTTAATTCTAAGGCATCATAAAAAGTCTCTTTAGCATTTATCTCACAATTGTTTCCTTCTAAGGCCTTATCAAAAAGACCTTTAGGCTCCATATTGCTATCAACAGTCTCTGCAAAGTGATTAGGCCTTTTCCATCAAGCATTTCACAATTCCTCCAAAAAATACCCCTTACCCATTTATAAAACCGTTCCAACATTTTGGTAATGCAAAAAGCACTTCCTCACTCCTCAGCACCAATTCTGTATTAGTCAGCCAAAAAGGTGTCTTTGTAAAATATACCAAAAATTGGTTGGTCTTTATAAATGGTATTTACTTGGGGTAGAAGCATATATTTACCAGGCCACAAAACATAAGTTTCTTCTCTCACCAAAGTCCATGTGTTGGAGCAAGACAACTGATGACATCTGCAAGGGTTCAGGCCTTTGGGTTCCTCTCCTGCTGGGGCTGCATTTCTCTTGGGGCTTAGCTTCTGTTTCCTCCACAAGTTCAGCTGCAGACCATGAGGCTTTCTATGCTTTGTGTCTCTCCACAAGGCCAGCTGTAGACTATCAGGTGAATGGCCCACTTGTCTTCTCCTGGAGTGCTCCTCTCCAACATCAGAACTTCTTCCCCAAAATCTGCTTCTCAAATCTCTGTCTTTTGTCTAGTCTTTTATACTTGAGGCCACACCCACTGAGGGGTGGGGCTCAACATCCCACTGATGTTGCAGTTAATGCCCCAATCACACCCAAATTAAGAGATCAGTCTACAAGCATGATTCAATTTATATTTTTGGAATTCATAATTACATAAAACTGTCAAACCATTACAGTTAGTATTGACATCTTGATCATATTTAGTCTTCCAATCCACAAGCATGGAATATTTATACAATTATTTAGAATTTTTATGATTTCTTTTATCAAAGTTTTGTAGTTTCCATGTATAAGTCCTCTATATATTTTGTTAAAATTATTCTTAGTTATTTGATTCTTTTAACTGCAATTGTAAATGGAAGTTTTCTCAATTTCATCCTCACATTTTTCTTTCTAGTGTGTAGTAACACTATTGACTTTTGTATCCCACCATTTGGCTGAATTTATTTACTCTAGTATGTTTATTGTAGCTTCTTGGGGGCTTTCTATACATAGGAATATGTAATTTGAAAATAGTGAAGTTCTAATTCATCCTTTCCAATTTAGATGCTTTTTATTTATTTTTCTTGCTTAATGTAAACCAATTAAATCAAATTTAGGTTCAGAAATACACCCTCATGTCTATGGCTATTTTTTTATGTAGAGAAATTTATTCCTTTATTCAGAGAACATAATTCTATATCTTTTGACTCAGGCATTTTTAAGTATTATATTTACACACCATACAATCCAACAAAAGTGTAAAATCAATGGCTCTCAGTGAATTCAAAGAGTTGTGCATTCATCACTACAATCAATTTTAGAACATTTTCATTTCTCCAAAAAGAAAAAGTAATTCCCATATACTTCATAACTCTATTATGGGCCCATAGCATTGGTATACCTTTGTTACAATTCATGAAAGAATATTACAATATTACTCTTAACTATATTCCATAGTTTACATTACTTGCATTTGCATATATTCCACCATATTATTAACACATCATTATAATAGTGACACAAGTTTGTTCTAGCTCATTGAAGAACATTTTTGTACTTGCAATATTCACCACAATCAACATCCACAGCTGAGTTCACTATGTTAAAAAGTCTCAACTTCATCTTCTAGCTTTCCTTCTGTTGACATAGATGACCCTAAACTTCCCCTTTCAACCACAATTACATCCATAAGTCAGTGCTGTTAATTATACTCACAATAATGTATTACCATCTTGTCTGACCATTTGCAAGCATTTAAAATCCACCTTATTAAAAATTCTATAGACATTATAAAAAATATAATCCATGGACTATAGTTACTAGTAATATTTTGATATGTTCTTTCATAATTTGTAAAAAATATTCCACAACAATGCAAGGTGTTGGTGGAGGGCTGATGTAGGGAAATTCTGCACATTATGCATGATTGTTTTGTAAGCTGGCCACTTCTCTCATAAAAAAAAATAATAAAAATTCTACAGACATTAAAGCATCAACTCTGCATTTTCAACCTTCATTCTATTTCCTGGTATTCTATACTCTAGATTTTAACTCCATGAGTTTACTCATTTTAATTAGTTCATACTAGTGAAAGCAAGCAATATATGTCCTTTTGTGTCTGGTATATTTCACTCAACATAATGTCCTTAAGGTTCATCCATGTTGACACATTCATCAGAACTTTATTCCTTCTCACAGCTGAATATTATCCCATTGTATGTATACAGCAGATTTTGTTTATCCATTTATTGGTTGATGGACACTTTGGTTGTTTTAATCTTTTGGCTTTTGTGAATAATGCCACTATGAACAATGGTGTGCAAATGTCTGTTTTTGCAATGTTTTCATTTCTTCTGAGTATATACCTAGGAGCAGACTTGCCAGATCATATGTCAGCTCTATATTTAACTTCCTGAGGAACTGGCAGCCTTCCACAGTGGCTGCACCATTCTACATTCTTAAGGAACAGTGCATAAGCATTTCTATTTCAATTTTTACCATTAATTTATGTATCAGCACTCCAGCTTCCATTTAGTTTATGTAAGGGTGGGTTTTCCATTTATTTACTTTAAGCCAAGACCTGTTAAATGAGGAGCTGCCATGCAAGGAAGAGGGGGAAATACATGCGAGGCACAGGGAAAGCAGTCTGTTTTGGTCAGCCACAGGCGTGCCCTTTGAAATATACTAAAGATTGGTCGGTCTTTATAAAGGGTATTTATTTGGGGTAGAAGCTTACAGTTACCAGGCCACAAAGCATAAAGTTCTTCCCTCACCCAAGTCCACGTGTTGGAATAAGATGGCTGCCGATGTCTCCAGGGTTTAGGCTTCCGGGTTCCTCTGTTCCCGGGGCTGCATTTCTCTCCAGGCTTAGCTTCTGTTTCCTTCACGAGTTCAGCTGAAGACTATGACACTCTCTGCGTTGTGTCTCTCCACAATGCCAGCTGTAGCCTATCCGGCGATCGGCTCACTCTAACATCAGAACTGCTTCTCAAATCTTCTTCTCCAAATCTCCTCTCTGCTTCTCTCCAATCTCTGCTTCTACTTGAGACCACCGCCACCGAGGGGTGGGGCTCAACATCTCACTGATGTGGCAATTAACGCCCTACTCATAACTTAATCATGCCCAGATGAACAGATGAGCTTACAAACATAATCTAATTTATATTTTTGGAATTCATAATTAATTTAAACTCAAACTATTACAATCCACCCTCTGAATTTCAAAAATATATTACAATATTCAAAAAACCTTAAGTTAGTAACAATTTCAGGTACAAAATCATATCAAAATCAGTTCAAAGAAACAGTTTGTCTTTAGGCAAAATTCCTTCTAGCTGGAGAACTCTGAAACTTACAAAACAATTTAACTGCTTCCAAAACACAAAAGGAAAGACAAAATATACA
>PVKH010050335.1:0-10011 GCA_004027955.1 Chaetophractus vellerosus | reverse complement strand
AACACATAGTACTTTTTTTTTTTATACACTACGAAATACTTCTGGAGCTCCAAATTACATAAGATAACCACATGACACAGAGTCTGGAAATGTTTTCTTAATGCTGACTTCATGGTGTAAACATCTAGAGGATGAGCAAGAAATTTTCCTTTACACTAAGAAACTCAAATATGCGTTTTCTCTCACCCATTTGATTGCAACTGTAAAAAGATGTTTCAACAACTTGCCTGCTTTTCTTTCTAAGATATTAAGAAAAAAGGAAAACAACCATCTGCAACAAAGCCTATGAAAAATGAAGTTTCATGGTATACACAATGTAGTCAGAAGACTGATTCATGAGCCCATAACTTTATCCTAACCTTAAAAGGAAGTGGAGCACCCCATTAGACTCAGCCATCAGCTGAAATCATATAGGTGTAGTCATCAATGAAGTCATCCAGAAAGTCTCAGAAAGAAGTAATCCAATTTCACCAATTACAGGAAGGACAATGAAACAGGGAAAGTTTCACTGGTTTTAAGTGCAAAATATCCACTCTAAACCTATACAGAGCTACTGTACCTATTTCTTAAGATATAAAAACATTTTCAAATATGAGAGAGATTACAATCTACAAATTAGAAAGGGATAGGCTGGCAAATTGTGTGGGTGAGTACGAACACATACTCCCAGGAATATTCCAGTTCACCACATGACACACAAAAAAGCAGACTGACACAACACACCATGGTCCTGCTAAGCTGACAAATGGCAAATTTTAACATCATCCCCATTAAACTACTTTTTAAATGGAACGTAAAAATCATGAGTCAACAGGGACTCAAACAAAATAGTTTTCTGGTTAAAGAACTTGTTAACCAGTACACTTCCATGAGCAGTCCAGTTAATAAAAATAATAGTATAGTTTGTTACACAAACTATACATAGGTAATCGGAAAATTATCAGCAAGCTCATTAACTGAGGATCTGTTTAGAAGTACTTCTATTGTCAACTCTTGTGCTTTTCTTTCTTCATTAGTCATCAACATCTGGGCAATAAATGATGTGTTTTAATGTCGTGTGCATTCAGAAACAAGACTGAGAATAAGAATGAGGCAATATTTTCGTAATTTAATTATAAATAGAATCCTGATTCTGGACTTTATTTGTTCCTGAACCAACCCAAACTTCTCTTTAGTCCTGCATGGTATCATTTATATGCTTTCATAACTAAGAACTTAGTAGAAGACAGGGCTGAAGCATGATCCATCCAAGTTTAGCTGCTAACAATGGAAGATGCTTTGATCAACTGAAATCAACTGACAATAAAATATACATTTTCAGAAGATAAGGAACTCTGGCAGTTTTTTTCGACATTAGATGATGTATTCTCCTGGTGAACAAATTAAATCAGGGCTTGTCTGTCCCAATAATTTGATTCCTAAGTTCCTATCTTAATTCCCTAAGTTTCACTACAATTATCTTGCTATAATACACAAGGGAAGGTGGCTGTAGAGGTCACAAGTTCCCTGTTTTAGGCTAGAACACAAAGAGCAATGAGTGAATTTAAGTTAACCAAGTAACAAAGTGGAAGTATTGACTAATGGACTATTAAAAATGCTTTTAGAAGTTGCAGCTGCTATTAGCTTCCCCTCATGTCTTCAGAAAGCATAAGTCACATCAACCCAAAAAGTTTCAACTCCAAGCACAGACTGTGTGCCTGAAGAATACATACCTTGCATTATCAACCAGTTCAGCAAGAGCACCAAACAAGAATTCATGAGTGGTTCTGAAATGATAAAATACTGTAAGTGAGCAAGAGGATTATGGACTTGAACAATGACTTCTAATAAAAAGTCAAGTTCATAAAATAATCTAAAATCATCATTTACATTATTGATTTTTCACTACTGCAGTTTAAATTTCTCCACAATTCAAGCCTTTCTAGAGCACACCAATCCCTCTCAAGTGTCAATCTATCAAGTCATGCTATCGATCCAAGCATGTTTACTTTTCCTATTTTGGGTTGAGAAACCCACTCTGAAGCAGTAAAAGATTCCTACCTGTACCAACCCAGCCACTAAAAGCAATGTTTTTCGCTACCCATCATATTCTACTTATAAAAATGCCTGTATTTTGGTTTTCTCTGCCTTAACATGCTAAATTGTCAGGTCTACTTATCTCTAAGGAAGTTCAATGGACAACTTGCTAGCATTTTGCTTTACAATACCTGTGTGTGATCTATTGATGAAAAAAAGGAAACCCATACGCTTCTGTGCAACTTATAAGCAAAAATATCCCATTTGAATAAGGGGGGAAAAAGAGTGAATAATCCATTATTTTCTCTTTTAAAATTTTTTTTTAATTAATTATGAATAATCCATTTCTTGACTTTCTCCTTGCTCATAATTTGTAGGAGTAGATTCTGGCTAAAAACAGAACTTTCTACACATTAAAGTAAGGAATCCAATCCCCTCTTAAACAATTAATTCCTTATAAGAGAAGGTCCTTTTTAAAACTCTTAACACGTACGAAGAGTGGAGCCAGTGGTCATCTTCCCTGGGAGGCTGCTCAAAGTTGGGTTGTGTAAACACACAACTATTGTTATTCAAAAGGATGCAATAAGGATGCTATTTATGCATAAGATGTATCCTTACAATTCTTCCTCCATTTACACTCTAATTTGTGCTATTTCCCCTACTAGACCTCATTAGATTTAAAAGTAGGTTGTGTCCACTAGAACCACCTAGAAAAACAGCTTGATTTTTGATTGGAGAAAATAGAAAATCATTAACCCACATAATACACTACTATCACCAACTTTTCAAAAATAACCAGATTATTCCAGCTGATTTCTTTTTTTGCACAGTTTCAACAAATGGATAAAGTGGAAATTTCTCAAGGTTCATAACAAGAATAAATCAATATTAAATAACTACCAGCCCAGGATCTCTGATCATTTACTGTATTGTTAAGAACAAACTGTGAAAACATTTGCCTACAAAATGAATACCCAAAACTGAAGTGTCCAGAAACACTGGATGTACCACTTTCAAGTAACTTTTCAAATTCTTACGATGCAAACTTTGATTTAAATAACACTACTGGTTCTTGGAATTTTAAGAAGAACTTTCCCCCATGAGAACAGTGAATATATCTGTGGCTAATCCAAAGAAGGCACCAATAAATTCGTTGCAACAAAAAGAAGAAATTATACCTCCATTTTTGCCTAGAAAATACAGCTCAAATTCTTCTGGCTAAAATCCAGTTCTTAATTATTTTACATGGAAGAATTCAATTTCTAAAAGAAGAACCTGCATTCTCTATTTATTCAAAATATTTAAGTCTCTACAACAGGGGTTCTTAACAAGGGGTCTGGTGAGCTTGAATTGAAATTCAGAAAAACATTATTCTTGTGGGGACGTGTTGGTGCGGGTGATTTATTTATTAAATAATACACAGTATAGTGTGGTCTTAGTAAGGGGTCCATGGTTTTCACCTGCCTGGCAAAGGGGTCCATGGAACAAAAAAGGTTAAGAATCCCTCCTCTACAATATCACCTTAAAGCCTTCAAATTATCAACTAAAGAAACGAAAGTTCAAAGTAAACGTCAAGCTCTCATTTTTCCTGACCTGTGACTTAGGAACTTAGAATTATTCTTCTACAATAAAAAGTTTTTTTTAACTTTGAGGCTTGTTACATAAAAATATAAAATAGTCATTTCTACTCTAATACTTTTTATTTCAAAATGAGTCTGTACTTTAACTTAAAACAAGGAATCTCAGAAAATACAGCTTCTGGAAAATGAGACTACAAATTAAACACATAATACAATATCTTGGAATAAAGTTAAAGAGTGATATCTCTGGCCTTTGGTAATGAGAATAGTGAATATAAATTATCTGGAAAACTAATTCTGACACCAGGAAAGGAAAGCAAAATAGAAAAAGCAATTGTTTCTTAGCAATACATATTTCTAATTGTTTCACATGAAAATGTGAGACATTCAGAATAAGCAGATCGCAAAAGGGCAAGCACAATGCACCCTGGCTTTCTAAGTTAACTGCTTTCTATACAATATTTGGAAATGTGAATCTAAAAAAAAAAAAAAAATACTCCCAATGGTCTTCATTGTTCCATACAACATCAATGCTGTTCCACACATACAGATTTCAGAAAAACTAGTAGACATATTTTAAATGTTGCTAACGGATACTGTTGTGATGGTACTTCACATCATAAAAGGGGCCTCTGTGACAACTGATGGTAAAGTCTAAGACAAAACACACTCAAAACCTTCGCCAGACCGCCAATTCATTCATGATGGCTAAAGCCAGAGTTCTACATCTCTTTAAATCATAAGACTCACAAACATACCAACTGCCTAAGTTTCCCAGTTTTTTTGTTGTATGTCTTTTTAAAACACCATCTCAATAGGCACAATCCTTCTAAACCAGCATTTGAGCTACAATGGATAGATACCAAAATAAATTATTTTCTTCACAGAACTAAAGATCCTATGCCTGTACTTGAGGAAAGATCAAACACCTGGAAAAAGACAAAGATTTTTTAACAAGCCCTTCCACTTTCAACTGATTGTGGCTTTTATACCATTCATTCCTCACTGGACATAGTTTTGCAGCTCAGCATTTCCAGTGACAAACTCGTGTAAATCAACTCATTATGAAAGAAAATGGTCTCATTTTTATTTAGCCTCAATTTAAAACAAGAGATTATCCTCAGCCCCATCACATAGTGATAGCTTCTACTGAGTTCTTGGAAATACTGACAATAATTAAAACTGCCTTAATTGCTAGAAAACAGAGCTGAGAAATTCTGGAGCAATCATTTTACATTCAAATGGATTTACTCTTTTTAGAGTGTGAATCCATGTTTCAAAGGTTCATAAGTCCTAAGAAATAGTCTCTTTCTAGAGTGACAGGTTCCTCTATACCCCACTTCACATGTGGACCAAAAAACCCAGATATATCACATGGCATCTAGTAATTAGATGTGCCAACAGGAACAGGAATAAAGAGCAGGCATCTTATACTTAAGCATCCTGTTCTAACAGACCACTCAGTACCGCAAACAAAATGACATAAATTATATAACACATCTTATGCCAAAGGAACATCACTACCACCACTAACTACATTGGGAATATATAGGATCTATATTATTCAAGAATATTTTACTAGCAGTCACAAATCCCATCACTAAAGACTAGCAACAGCATAAAAGTTCTCTAATTTAAAAACCCTAATTTTTACCATCTCGTACTAGCAACATCCAGTATTTTAAAATATAAGCCTAAGATTTTCAGGTTATCATGAAAATTTCCCAGGTCTACTTTAAGCCTTCATACTGATGTAACCAAGAGAATAACCATCAATAGTTACCATAGACCTCATATGGAAAGAAAAGTTCAAAATAGATGTTTACTGTCTCTTAACAGCTGCTCTACAAATTTACTCAGAATTTATCTGCTTAATGTCTAGCACCAAACAGCAGATTACTACAATGACCAATTGTTTTATATAAGATGTATAATAAATAGTAGCAAATAATCACCATCCACTCAATGTTTACTGTGTGTTTATGAGCTAAGAAATTTAGCATGTAAAATAACTATTATTTTACATAATCCTCATAACCATTACTGTCAGATTAGCCCCATTTTATAGATGAAGAAACTGAGGCTCAAATAAAATGACTTTCCCAAGGACACAGCCAGGAAGCAGTCAAATCCAGGTTTGACTGGCTCCCAAGCCCATACATGATCTTTCCACTGATACCCATGCTTTTAAAAGCCTGGGCTCTGCTTGCAAGTCTATGTTAAATGAGAGTTGAGCAAAGGGCCATTTCAGTCATAATTCAATCATGGCCATATGGTAGATGTCAAGATGCCCTAAAATGGTTGTCTTTTAAATTTTTTAAATGAAGGAGAAGTTACTTTAAAACAAATCTTCCTTCTCTGAAGGTGACTTACTGAACCACTTAACACAGAGGCACGTCTTCCATCACCACAAATGAGAAGTCACATCATATGAGAATTTTAAAATTTCAGTTTCCTCTTTAGGATAAAAATGAACTTCCAATCAGGTCACCAAGAAAGACAAATCACTTAAAAATAGTTACAAACAAAAAACTTATCTTGGTGTTCTAAAGTTCATACTTTCTTCCGGTAGGACAGGGCACATTCAAAAGTAGAACTTCAAAGGTCAAAGCTGTGGTCCATATAAGAATTTCAGAGCTTCCAAAATGATATATCCAACCTTCGAATGTTCATGCAAGCATCTGATTCTAGTATGACATGGATAAGTCAAATTCAAAGAAAATTCTCCAGCTTCACCTTAAACAAGTGATTCAACGAGGCTCACTGCTTTGCCTTCGTTGTTTACCTATTAATAAACTATCTAGTAAAATGGGGGGAAAAAAGCAAGGGAGAAATATCCCAGAATCCTCAAAATTAGAGATCCATGGAGATAAACTCAAATTGAAGACTTTTAAAATGGGAAGGACATGCCATTTTTTTAGACAAAAAAACCCCACAGGCCTCTGAAGGTGAAACTGACTAAAGTCACTAGGCAATGCTTAAACTCACTAATCATCATGGCCTGATAAACCTTAACTCTGTCACAGAGTAGCTGTATAAACTTTGGCATGTAACAACCTCTGAACCTCAGTTTTCTCATCTGCAAAATAGGAATAATCCTTATTCCACAGGATTGCTATGAAGATTATATCAAACAATGTTTAAAAGTGTTTGGCACAAAGCAATTACTGTTGTTACTATTGTTTTATTATCACACAAAGTCTCTGGAAAAATTGGAACAAGAACCAGAGGTTAAAACCCAGTTCGTGTTCTCCCAAGATTTATCACATGGTCTTAACCACACTTGTCTGACATCCGAGCTTTGGCCTGTCGTGCAAAAATGCAAAGCTGAGATAACCATTTACCAAACACAACCATCTATGAACATCTAAGTGGTCTCCAACGGTTTGTTCTTAATGTGGCAGCCAGAATTTTTAAAAAGGGCACTTAAGGTTTTGCCCAAGGATATCTCATCAACTAGCTGAGTAACATTAGATCAGCCACCTCATCTAACTGGGCTTGCAGACTCATCATCTCTAAGTGTGAGAATTCGCCTAGGCAAGCTCTAAGGTTCCATCTTCAAAATGCTCTAGGTTCAATAATTAACTTCCTAAAACAAAACAAAACCAGGATCACCATTTGATAGTTCACTTCAATATTCAGAAAAATTTTATTTTCTTGTAAGTAAAAATAGTAAACAAAAAAATTACAGACCAACATCGAGGTATCACAAATAACATGTTGTCTTTTTCCTAAAAAGCTAAAAATCATTGTACTATTTACTGGATAATTGAAGCCTATGCCCTCAACCCTGAAGATGGTGCTTTTCAGCTAACTCTGGGACATTCATTTAGATGCTCATCTAAAATGATAGAATACTTACCTTTATCTCAAAAATAACTAGTGGATGTATTAAAACATGTTAGTAGTTTTGATCCAACCGGCTCACTTTCAAGAGAGTGGGCATAAGGATTAACTGGCTCATTCCAAGACCACAGTGGAGTGATGGTAATCTTTTCATGAACTCAAGAACCATGATCACAGTATGTGGTCCAGTTCTGGGATTTGCACACATTTAGGAGAAAGACTATTGAAAATTAAAGATTTAAACAAGTTGCCACTTTTCGTTTAGTACAAACTATATTGGATGTAGGGACCAATTTCCAGGAAGATAAAGCCAGCTGTTAACTGAAAAAGTAAATAAATAAATAAAAACTTTCTTCCCTAATTGTCTTCATTCTTTTTTTTTTCTCCTTACATGAGTTGTCATAACCCGTTTGGGCTGTTGTCACTAAAGAGAAGAAACAGTTGATAATACAACAGTCCAACTTTTGGTGGTCCAAAGAGCAGTACTTGGATTCCTATCAAACACTTGAATGAAACAACTCAATATATTGACTTCAAATAACTAAAGTTTACATGTAGAAAATTTTGGTCCAATAAATGAAGATCAGATTCTTCTGGATTAGCAACAAATATTTCACTGATCTCAGTTCTTCAATAAAGAGCTCAAGATACATCCAGTGATACACTGCACTCCAGTGATACATCCCAAAAAAGTGAAAGTGAAGTTTCCTGGGGGAAGGATTTCCATATTAATATCAAGGAATGAGTTATCAGTGACCTCAGTGACATCTACATAATACTTACGAATTTGTGTGCAGATATTCAAAGGTTAGTTGAGCTCGATTCAGACTGCTGTAATTTGTGAAAGCCATGACCGCAGTGAAGCCTCCAGTCCTTCACCCACTAACTGGGAAATATAATCTTACAATGGAATCGATTTTCCAGGATTCTTTCCAGTAAAAGTTTTACAAGTCTGCGCTCCTTAGTGACAAAGTTACCTAGAATCTATTCAAGATATATTCAAAGTGATGTCTAAAGCTACAGCTGATTCTTCTTTAAATATCGTTTATCTTCGCAATGACTATGATGTAATATTTGGAAAAATACGTCATAAATCTGTAGTCCTAAGGAGCTTTCAGCCTATATTGCGATACTTCACTTCCGATTTAGTCCAAAGAAGACAATCTTGGAGTAGATGGTCTTGGAGTTGGCGGTTTATTACGGCTCCAGCTTCATGTTCTTTGAGCCTTGTATTTTGGTTTTCTTTTTTTTTTTTTTTTTTGTTCCCCAGGAAATTTATCAATCCGAAAATTTACCAACTTCTGTCATAAAATTGGACAATCACCCATGTCTTCGCCATCAGTGATTCCAAGATCCTTAAACATGCCCTCGCCTGGCGACCATGGCGTCGATGGAGAGCATATATGGCGCTAGTTCCGGCTTCACCACCTCCCAACTGAAAGGCCTCCTAAGCGCTGACAGGATTTTTTTTTTCCCAAAGCCCGCCCAAAACCCGGCTTGCTGTCCCGCCCCAATCTTCACAGAATCACGAGCCAAACTAACCTCACAGGCCCACTAAGAAGACCCGCCCAAATCACCTCGGGCAGGCCGCGCCCCTCCCCCACTTCCCTCAGAGAGCCGCCTCAGGCCCTCAGGCCCTCCCAGGGCCTCGGTGCCGTGGCCTCCTCCTCAAGAAGAGGAGTCAGTCCCAGCCTTTAAGGCCGGGATCGAGGGCAGTGGCGAGCTCACCACCCGACCGGGCGTTGCCGGGCGCTTACAGCTGCCTTTGTCCCTCCCCACGGAATTGGAACCCAACAACCGCAGCGCGCGCTTGGAACCATGTGCTGCCTCCGCCTCCACCTCCGCGTCCTCCGCCGCCGCGAGTCCGACCGCACGCGCGCCGCGCTGGATGAAGAGATGACAGAACTCAGCGCCGCCGACCCAGCGTTTAGGGATTCGCCGCCGCCGCCGCCACAGCCGCCGCCGCCGCTACAGCCACCGCTTTGTCTCCGCCAGCGCACACAGCCCGATCGCCTCGCACACTCCCCGACGCCCCAAACCCCCGAGGCCTCCGCGGCGCATTCGACCAATCACAGAGCCGCAGCTCCTCCCGCCCCCGCCCCAATGCACCGCCTCCCGATTGGCGGGAAGCGGCCCCCACGTGACCGGATCTTGGTGGCCGGGCCCGCCCCTGTCACGTGATCGCGCACGCCTCGCTTCCTGCTTTCTTGACCCTCTCCGCCATTTAAAGAAACAGTACCGGGGGCGGGTCGAACGACGCAGCCGGGACGGTAGCTGCGGCGCGGACCGAAGGAGCCATCTTGTCTCGTCGCCGGGGAGTCAGGCCCCTTACTCGAAGAAGCCCTGGCGCGCCCTCCCCCCCTCCCCGGTCTGGTAGGGCGAAGGAGCGGGCGCGCGGTCGATCGAGCGATCGGTTGGCGGCTCTTTCTCCTGCTCTGGCATCCAGCTCTTGGGGCGCAGGCCCGGCCGCCGCGGCGCGCGCCCGGTGGCCGTTGGCGCTCGCGCCGCGTCTTTCTTCTTGTACGCAGAACTCGGGCGGCGGCCTATGCGTTTGCTATTCGACGAGGAG
>PVKH010050334.1:0-10012 GCA_004027955.1 Chaetophractus vellerosus | reverse complement strand
ACAGCAAGAGCAAGCAAAAAAGGGGGCCGGGGGGATATGTAACCAAATCAAAAAAAAAAGACCACATTGATATTGATGCCCAAATTGCATAACCCCAATCTAATCAAGAGGAGGCATCAAATGGACCCAGATTGAGAAACACTGTACAAAATAACTAAACATCAAGGTCATAAAAGTTAAGGAAAATCTGAAGTCATTTCTCAAATTAAAAGAGATTAAAGAATCAGTATACATAAATGCATCACATGATTCTGGGTTGGCTCCTTTTGATATAAAGAACATTACCAGCATAATTGGCAAAACTTGAATGAGGACTGTGGATTAAGCCAAACATACCCATGTTAATTTCCTGGTTTTGATATTTGTCTTAAGGTTATGTAAGAGAATGCCCTTGGGTAGAGATTACACTAAACCGGTCAAGAGTGATGGGCATTACTAGAACAATTTTCTATCAAATTGTTCGGAAAAATAAAGCTTTCTTTGAACTACTCTTACCACTTTTATGAATGTTTGAAATTTTAAAAAACTGGAAAGGAATTAATGAAATTATATTTTGCTTTCACTTCCTTTTCAGTAAGGATAATGGTCTTTAAATTGAATTGGGAAATGATCTGGTAAAGAGATCATCAGAGTCTCTAGGCCAGAATGAATCAGGCAAGACAATGCTGAAACCCAGATATATCCTCAGAGTCACTGTATGAAATCTCTGGAAATTCACAACAAATGTGTGAGATGCCAGAAGATGATGACAGGGAAATCCCACTTTCCCCCATTGTGAGTCTGGAGACTACACAATGGTAAGCCTAATTCTTATCCCAGACAATATTTTGGACCTGGTTGTTTAGGATGAGTCTTGAGACATTTAGAAATGTCTGCAATGACTATTACTTGAACTGAAAGCAAGTTCTGCTTCCCTTTCCTCTTTTCTTCTTCACACAGGTGCTTTTAGGTTAACAGGTCATGATACTTTTGCAGCTTTTATGCTCACTGAAGACATAATTATGACTAACATTCCTTCTGCAGCGGGTACTCAGCAAATGCTGTCAAAATGGGGAAGGGAAGAGGGATAGTGAGGGAAAGGGGGAGGGAGTAACAGGAAGGAAGGAGAAAAGGAAGGAACGGAGGGAGGGAGGGAGGGAGGAAGGAAGATGTAGATTAAGAAAAGTACTTGGCAGCTCATTTAGGTGAGTCAACAAATGGCTGAATAGCCATACTCAAAACATTTTGTTGATGAAATCATGCCAACATGTTCAAAGAGTTTGCATGTGAATCTCCTCTTTCCTTTGCGGTCCTTCTGTCAACCCTAATTCTCCTGCAGGCTACCATGTCTCCTCTATCAAATACTTTGAAAGCATGTTCTACCAATCACCTCTACTTCTACTTCTTCCAATCCTCTTCAGTATATGGGACTCTGCCTTCAGGTACATCATCCTACCAAAATTTCTCTCTCAGTGGATACCAGTGACACTCTAATTTAAAGATCCAAAAACCATCTTTGAACCCATTCCCATAGAAAATTAACTTTCCAAGATCATTTTATCTAAACTGCTCTGTGTGCCCATACTTGAAGCAGGCTTCTTTATAACAGGGAGAAGCTGTTATTAGCAGTGTTTATGCCAATTTCTAAACTCAAAGCAATTTAACTTTTCAAAGAACTTTAAAAATACATTATGTATGTGGCACATGGTTTAAGAAACTCTGAAAAGGGGAATAATAAAAGGAGAGGAGATAAAGATATATGAAATGAAGATGATATTAAAACCGATTAAACTTGTCCTATAATACAAGACTATGGCAATGTTTAGATCAAAGGCAAATAATCTTTACATAATATAAAATTAATCTATGGAATGCTGAATCAAGGGATATTATACAGGTAAATTTCTCAGCAAGTTTAAAGATGGGAATGATAACCTTTTGGATAAGGAGAAATTGCAGAGCCCATTCTAGAGACTGAGATTTAAAAAATGGTCTCAGCTCCCAGGATGTAAAGCAGAGATAATCACCATCAAAATTCCTTGTAATCTATTATAGCTCAAGCTCTCAGTTTCCAAAACAGAAATTCCTTGTTTAGATAGAGCACATACACAAATGTATGAAAAAACACAAACACAAAAACACACACAACAGACCTCTGTAAAGAAGAAACAAAAAAGTAAATAAATAAAAGCAACATGAAATAACTGAAGTTATATTCTCATTTTTTTAAGATTTATTATTTATTTATTATATATCTTTCTGCTTGTTCTTGCTGTGTTCATTTTTGCGTTCTTCTGTGTCTGCTTGTCTCCCCCCGCTGTGGCAATCTGCTGAGTCAGCTCACCACCCGGTGCTTGCCCTGCCCGCGGTGGCTTGCCCTGCCCGCAGCGGCTTGCCTTCTCGAGGTGGTCTGCCTGCTCCAGGAGGCCCCAGGAACTGAACCCGGGGCCTCCCATATGGTAAACCAGAGCCCTACCAATTGAGCTACAGCCGGTTCCCTCATATTTTCATTGAACAATATTAAACATGCTTGATCATTATAGGGGCATTCTTATAAAATCGTTTTGAATAAAATACCACTATTATACAGTTCCAGCTCTTTTTCTAATGGTTAATTTCAGAATATATTTTATAAGTAGAGCTGTTGATTAGATTACCAGTTTGGAAAAGAGTTAGGAATCCAAGGCCCTAGTTTAGGTTGTATCCTTCATTATTTAGGATATTGCAGGTATCAGGATGTAATGGAAAGGATAAAAACTTTTGAGCCAGACTGCCCTGTGTTGGAATTGCAATCCCAGTCTTCACCAGTTGTGTAAATTTATTTGGTCATTTAAACTACCAGTCTTCATTTCACATCTGTAAAAAGGGAAACTCACAGGACTGTAGTGGGGTCTAAAAAGTCTCCGTACATTGTAGGAACTCAATAAATATAGTTTCTTCTTTCTTCATTAACCAGTCATGAGTTTTACTTTCCATATCCATAAAATGAAGATAATAATTATTGGCCAACCCACCTTAAAGTGTGTTGAGAGGATAAAATGAGGTTAAATATGTAAAAGTACTTTGAAAAGTGAAAATTAACCATACAAGATTAGGGTAATATGCTATCTTTATTATTCATTTTGGCCTGTGTATAGAGATGTGAAAGATAGATATCTTGAGGATAAATGAGAACCCAAAGACAAAATAAAGCATTTGTAAGTTTTTCTTTATAATTAATTACTTTCATTTATAAGGATTATGTAATAATGATGTTTTATCTTTTAAAAATCTGCATGATGAACAAAGTGTTGAATCTCTACACTGTCATTTACTATCTGTGTGACATTAGGGCAGGTCATTTGGAAACTGAATCTGTTTTAGGCAATGTACTAAATGCTTTATAGAGATCTCATTTAAACCTAATAAAAACTCAAAAGTGCAATATTGCTTTTGCACCCTCATTCTTCCTGGTTGAGTGAATGGCTCAGAAGAAACATACATAAATCACTAAACACAACATATAATAAGCATTCCAAAAATAAGCACTATAGTTATTATGAGCCTTATGGTATCATGGGGAAGAAGGTTTTCATTTCCTTTACAGATGGGAAGGCTCCAAACTCAAAAAGCTAAATGGTTGTATATAGTTGCAAGACCAACCAGGCCTATATACCGTCTAAAGATCCCCTTTAGACTCAGATCATTCATATTTACTTACTCTTTCGAAAACCACCCCCAAACACCAGAAAACCTGGATTCCACATGAAGATTAATCAGTATGTGTTAAAATTAATTTTTATTTTTATCTACAAATATGAGACCTCAAAAAAAGGTCAAAATCTGGAGTGTACCTGCAGTAATGAATTTTCCTTTAAGAGCTCCTGTTTAAAATGGCACGCCCAGAGCAAGCTCTGGAGTGGAATCAAGCAATAGCCTTCCTAGGTCATGTGTTATACTGTGTGTTGCTAACTTGTTTGTACCACCAGCACTTACGGAGTTTCCCAGAATAATTTTCCTATTTAGTTCTGAGTTAGAGTTTGCTAGTGAGAGGAACTCACAGGAGATTTGGAAAGTAGCAAGTAAGCAGAGGTCAGAAAGGTCAGACAGGGCAGCTTCCTCTGACTTGGCAGTATTCTCCACTCCTCATAAAATCCCTGCTTTGCAGTCACAGCAGCTTTGCAGGACTTACCATGAGTTCCCCTGTTTTAGTTGGGTAGGCTATTGAAAGCAGATACAATAAAATGGGTTGGCTTTACCAGTGGGAATTTATTAGCTTAGAAGCACACAGTTTTGAGACCATGAGAATGTCCAAATCAAGGTGCCATCAAGGTGATGCTTTGTTCCCCAAAGACCAGCTGCCAGCAATCCTTGGGTCCTCTGCCACATGGCAAGGCACATGGCAGTGTCTGCTGGTTCTTCTAGACTCAAGTTGTTTTCCAAACTTCCTCAAAAGCTCTGGTGAGTCCACGCATGCCAAAGCTTCAGTCTGAAGTGGTTAGTGACAGTTTGTTTCTCCAGTCCTCTAACAATAGCCTTCACTACTCAGTTCCTCCCGCATACACATAAGCAGTAATTCCTGTATTAAACCTTTATTTCTATGTTTTTGCAATGGCACTGTTTCAGACTGTTTCACACTATCTTTAGGTACATGCTTTTAATGAAGCCATTTTAGCTTCACTTTCTCCATTTCTATAGTTATATGTCAGTAGGCTATTTCAAAATATGCAGGAAATTTTATTTGTCATTTTCATGAGTAAATCCTATTTTATCTCATACAACAGTCACTGGGAGTTGATATTTTAAGTCACTTGGTCAGCAAATATTTATTAAGCCCTTCCTCTGTATCAAGCTCTGGGGAAAGCAATGATGAGACATGGTCTTCCACTCATGGAACTTAAAATTTACTAGAAAAAAAATGACATGATGTCATTCTTTGTAGAGAAGGAAATGTGAACTTTCAACTCCGAGAAATGCTAGGAAGAAATTCACTATGCTCTGCTGGTCCATTTAGGAGGTATTTGACCCATGCAGGGACTTTCAAGGCTTCCCTGAGTGATAAAAACAGAGGATAAGAATCAATTAACTAGTATCAAGGGGAGGAAAGGGTATTGCTTGCAGAGAGTACAGCAGTTGTAATATCCTTTGGCAGAGGGCCAAATGGGAGGAAATGGTAAGTAGGAAGAACTAATAAAAATGTGTTTTTAGAGAAAGGTGGTGGAGAGTGTATTAGTCAGCCAAAGGGGTGCTGATGCAAAATACCAGAAACCAGTTAGTTTTTATAAAGAGTATTTATTTGGGGTAGAAGCCCACAGTTACCAGGCCATAAAGCATAAACTACTTCCCTCACTAAAGTCTATGGCCACGTGTTGGAGCAAGACAGCTGCTGACATCTGCCAGGGTTCAGGTTTCTTGGGTTCCTCTCTTCCTGGGGCTCCATTTCTCTCCAGGCTCAGCTCCTCTGTTTCCTCCACAAGGTCAGCTATAGACTATGAGGCTCTCTAGGCTCTGCCTCTCTCCACAAGGCCAGCTGAGAACTGTCAGGTGAAGGGCTCGTCTCCTTTCCTGGAGCCTTCTCTCCTTCCTCATGGCCAAGGTCCTCTGTGCTTACTCCCCTGGGCTCCAGCATCAAAACTGCTCCAACTTTGTCCTTTGCCATGTCTTTTTATCTTTGAGACCCCAACCACCAAAGGGCGGGGTTCAATGCCCTACTGACGTGGCCCAGTGAAGGCCCTAATCATAACTTAATCACGCCCAGAGGAACAGACCAGTTTACAAGCATAATCCAATATCTATTTTTGGAATTCATACCTAAATCAAACTGCCAGACTGCTACAGAGAGGCTCTATGGTGTGAGATAAGTAGTGACCAGACCATGCAGGTCAGTACAAGTCAGGTTAGCATTTTCTTAAAAAAATCCTAACAGCAATGGAAAGTCACTGAATATTTTTAGGGAGGATACTTGCATGATCAGGTTTATGTATTTTACAGATTGAAGAATGATGAATGGATTAATAAAAGAGCAAAATAAAGGGACTGGGGAGATTTTAGGAAATTATTGAAATAGTTGCAGGGAGGAGAATAATCATTCCTTTTATAGATGGGGAGGCTCAGAAATGAAAGGTAGGTAGAGTGGTAGTCCTTCAGATGGAGAGAAGATTATGAACTCAAGACATATTTAGAAAGTTAAATCAACATGATATGGTGCTGGACTGGATGTGGGGGGAAAGGGAGAAGGAGGGGTTAAGATTTCTGGTTTGTGCAACTGGACAGATGAAGGTGCTATTCAGTAAATACAGAACAGCCATAGAGGACCAGAGTCCAAGGAGAGGTAGGGATCATGTACTGATCGTAGACATGCCAAGTTTGAAGTATCTTCGAGAGATCCAAGAAGAGAAGTCAAGTAGGTATATTCTGTGAATCAGAAGTACCAAATTTATTTATTTATTTATGTATTCATTTATTCATTTTCTAAGACTGGTCTCAGCTCATGCTCAGCTTCAATTCTGATTGTCCAGATGACAGATTATCTGGAAGCCTTGAGCTTTGCACAGGCCCTAAAGTAAAAGGAAAAGTCAAGCATGATGGGTTATGCCTGGTGTTCTCAAGGAAGTAAATACTTATAGTCCAGAATATTTAGCTGGAAAGTATGGGTGTGGTGGTTATTTCATGTATCAACTTGGCTAGGTTATTGTGTCCAGTTGTTTGGTCAAGCAAGCTCTTGCCTAGTTGTTACTATAAGGATATATCATAGCTGCATCTATAGTCAGTTGATTACATCTATGGCTGACTGTATCTACAATCAAATGATTGCCCTCAGCAATGAGGGAAGTCTTCTCATCCAATCAGTTGGAGGTCTTAAAGCCAGAACTGAAGATTTCAGAAGTCAGAAAAAGGAACGTCTGTCTCAACTTCAGCCAGCCAACTTCTGGGGAATTCAACTACACCTTCATCGGAGTTTCCAACTTGAGACCTGCTCTAGGGAATTCAGATTTGCCAATCCTCATGGTTGTGTGAGCCAATTCTTATAATAAATATATAGATTTATCCAGTCTAGAGTCTATTCTCAAAGGCTATAATAAGCAAATACACAAGAAACTTCTGGGAGCATGTTATTTATACCCACTGAAAATAAAGAACCCATGAAAAGAAAGCAGTTTTTAAAAAAGGTCCCCACAGAATGAGTTGATTTGAAACATTTTCCTAAATGTTACAAATATTAAATTTACTTTATTTTTGGATGAGATGTTAATTTTATTTTATCCACATGTGATATTTTGCTTAAGAGAGAGATTTGTGGAGGACTAAAATAGACATGCATTTGTTCTCCAGGGGATGAAAGTATGATCTCACATAGATAGGAATTACATCATGGTGCATGTAATTGAGATTCCAAACTCTTTTCGCACAAGATATTCACAATGGTCCTTATTTGATATTTAAATTTTACACCAGGGTCATAGATATACAACAAGGAATGATGATACTATGAATTTACTCTCTTCTTCTACCCATCCACTTCCCTACTATCTATCACCACTTTCTCCACTCAAACAGTGAATGTGCACACATAACACAACTTGCTTAGGTTGATATTGATTCAACCTTTAGCATGATTACTCATTATCAATGAAGGCTATTGTTTCACCTCTGTCTAAATATTCATTACAATAGATAAATGGATATTTTGACTCAATGTGTCTTCACTGTATCTTCACTAATCTTTAAAAAGCAAATTAAAAACTTCCTCAATATGCCATGTGTTTCTCAGGGTAAACCCAGCCTGGCTAGAGCCAGAGAAACTGATGTACGATTGAATTTACATGAGCTGTTGTTCATTTAGTGATTAATTCAGTATTTACTGATGATCTATTATGTTCCTGGTGCTGCAGTAAGCAGTTTGGTAGGAGAACAGGGGAGCACAAAGCCTCTTACAGATTCCAGTTCCAACTTTGGAAGGGAAGATATACAGAAAACACATTTAAGAAGTACTTCGGAGAGACTAACCCATAAGCTAAAGGAAAAACGAGTACAAGAGGAGTATAGGAGGGGCCCAGGAAGCTATGGGACTTTATGGGGAGGAGTGAGCTTGCTAGTTGGGGAGTGTCAAAAAGACTTCCTTACATGATTCCATTAAGGATTTTGAGATGGGAACATTGCCCTGGATTATCTGGGTGAGCCCAATTTAATCACAACAGTCTTATAAGAGGAAAGCAGGAAGATCAGAGTCAAATAAAGAAGATGTCATGACAGAAGCAGAGGTCAGAGAGGAAAAAAAAATGTTAGGCTACTGGCTTTGAAGATGCACAAAGTGGCTATGAGCCAAAGAATGCAGGAGGCTCCTAGAAGCTGGCAAAGACAAGGAAACAGATTTTCCTTTAGAACAAGGGTTCTTAACAAGGACTCAAGGAGCTTGAATTTAAATTAAAAAAAAAACAAACACATTATTCTTGTGGGGACGTGTTGGTGCAGATGTGATATATTTATTAAATAATGCACAGTATAGTAAGGACTTAGTAAGGGTTTTCACCTGACTGGCAAAGGGGTCCATGGAACAAAAAGTTTAAAAACCCCTGCTTTAGAGCCTCCAGAAGGAACTGGTCATGCTGACACCTTGATTTTAGCCCAGTGAAACTGATGTTGGACATCTGACCTCCAGAAGAGTAAGATAATAAATTTGTGCTGTTTTAAGCCACTAGGTTTATAGTTATTCGTTCCAGCAGCAATAGGAAAGTAATACAAATTCTTACTGTTTTTCTCTGACAATCCAATGGCTTGCACAAAACAGATATTCACTTAATAAAACCATTAGATAAAATGCTCTCCTGCAATATGGAGATTGGAAGCCAAAAATAGAAGTGGGGGAGGTGTAAGAAATATCAGCAGGCATCCTGAACAATCCTGAGGTGGAAGCTAAAATGAGCTGGTGGGATTAGCCACGGTTAAGAGAGAGTGACTTTCTTGAAAAACATAAAGAGAAGGAAGAGATGACAATGACTGGAAACTTATTGCCACAAAAGACTAGAATGTGTCCAGAATGATCCAGAAAAGAATTGAAAAATGTCATGGGCCAAGTCTTCTAATTGCCCAGGCAGAATTCAGGAGGAGAGTTTTTATATGAAAGAGCTCAACTGTGAATTAGCACTCCAAACAACCAGGGGATGGGGATGAACTAATGAAAGACAAGAATCTTCTCTCTTATTCATTTAACGTGAAGTTACTTCAAACATTAATTAGTCTCTGTAGCAGTTGATATTGTTTATGAATTCCAAAAATAAATATTGGATTATGTTTGTAAACTAGTCTGTTCCTCTGGGCATAATAGATTGTATTAAATTCAGAGGTTTTACTCTTACTTGATTAAATTATGATTAAGGCCAATCATGGGCCACATTAGTAGGAGGTTTTTTCACAGAGAAAACTACATGGCAGGGGAAAAAGTTAGAGTTTTGATCCTGAAGCCCAGGAAGTAAGCACACAGAGAAGCAGATATGTGAGGAGAGAGAGAAGGCTCCATTAGACACAGCAGAAACCCTGGGAAGAAAGATGAGCTGTTTGTCTGACAGTCTACAGCTGGCCTTGTGGAGCGAGCGGAGCAGCTGAGCCCAGAAAAACGAGCCCTGGGAGAGAGACAAGATTTGTCCCAGCCTGCAGCTGAGGTTGAAGAAGCTGGGACCATGGAGCCTTGGAAGGAGGAGGAAGGCTGAACCCTCGCAGACATTGCCCGCCATCTTGTGTCAACAAGTGGCAACAGACTCTGGGTGAGAAAGTACCTCTTACGGTACCTTGAGTTGGACTCTTTAATGCCTTGTGGCTGTACACTTCTACCCCAAATAAATACCCTTTATAAAAACCAACCGATTTCTGGTATTTTGCAGCAGCACCCCTTTGGCTGAGTAATACAGTCTCTATCACATATTTTACCTCATTTTCAGAGGGGTGGGTTAATTACACTCTTCATTTCTTGGTATGCCATCATCATTGGTTTGCATAAGATAAATTTCCTGAATTATTTTTTCACATTTATACCAAATCCTCATTCTAATGTATATGA